>JBAMCP010000313.1:0-62128 GCA_037075105.1 Lissocephala sabroskyi | reverse complement strand
AGGCGAGGATATAAAGAATAGAGTATTATTTATAGATATCTAGATCCCTTTAATACTTGACATACTTGGTGGATTCATTCTTGTCAGAAAATTACGTAGATAATTTAGTTAATTTTTGATGGTTAAAGTCAAAGGAAAAAAAACATGGGAAAGGTATATCCGAAAGTGTGGTTTAATGGAAGATATTTTAATGGATATCATATGGAAATTATATAGGAACATTATAGAAAAATAAACATTTCTTTACGGAGCCTCCTAACGCTTCCTAACGAAGCTTTAAGTTAAAGAATTTTAGTCTTAAAAAAAAGAAGAAGATAGAAGATATTTTTATGGGTATGATAGGCTAATTATTTAGGAAGATTAAAGGAGTTTCTTTATTTCTCTTCGGAGCTGTTGGAAAGCTTAAAATTTATAACTTTTAGTCTTTAAAATCTCACAAATTTGAAGAATGAACTCCGTCTTAAGGAATCTCTTTTGAATAGTCTTTAAAGAATTCTAAGATTGGGGATTTTTGTTTATAATTAAAGTAACTAAATTAGATTTCGATTAAAGATTCCCAAATCCCTTTAACAAACTTATTATTCTCCTAACTCTTTGCTTTTCTGCAGAGACAAAAATTGAAGTAATTCTTCTGGAAATTTCCCCACTTCCTTGTCGCCCTATTTTCCCGGCTTTTGAGCTTGGATTGGAGGTTCCCAAATCCCTTTAACAGACTTAATTGTCTTCCAACTCTTTCCTTCTCTTAAGAGACCAAAATTTAAGTGATTCTTCTGGACTTTTTCCCACTCCCTTTCCGTCCAACTTTCCCCGCTTCGAGCTTTGCCTGGCTGCTTGTGGCGGCTGTCAAGATCATCGCTTGCCCTTCCCCGCCTTATCGCTGTGTTTTGTAAATAAATTTGAACGTTTCCCAACCTAAATCGAAAATTGTGTGGCCGCTTTTGCTCCTCCGCCTCCTGGTTCTCTCCTGCTCGCCTGCCGAATTGTCTGCAGAGCTTTCTAAAAATAAAGGAGACTTTGGCTCTCTTTAAATGAACTTATTTATGTATATTTATATATATTATATGCTTAGATGTTTACTGTATTGTATTGTGTATTTGTATTGTACTATATTTATTATTGCTGCATAATTCACTCATAAATATTTTTTATTCTTTTTCTTTTTTCATATAAAAAAAAACCAACTCGCACATTCCACCACCACACAAAAAATAAAATCAAATCAAAAAAATATCTATAAAAAATTAAAATTAAACGCCATAACCAACTCCAGACAAAAAGGACCTCTAACAAGCCCCAAAATTCAGAAAGCAAGACAAAATCGACTCGATTCGGATCGAAGTTAAACTGAAAGTTGGATTAACTGCTTTTGAGAGAACTCAAGTCCGTCGGTGTGCCTCTGTATGCGTGTGTGTGTGTGTGTGTGTGTAAATCCGAAGGATTCGTTTCACATTCGCGCAGCTGGCTGTGTGTGTGTGTGTGTAACGCGCTCATTAACTTTCAGATGTCGATCTAAGGGATTCCCCGACCCCAAAAAACTGCAGCAACAACAACAACAGCAATCAAAAATTTCAAAAAATAAAACATAAATCGCCATCAGATCGTTCGCCCGCCCGCCCGCTCGCTCGCCCGCTCGTTCGCATCATAACTGCAGTAACAACAACAACAACCACCACACCAACAACAACTACAAGAACAACAACAACAAAGCAACCGCTTCTCATAACCAATCGACTCCACCGGACGACCTTTTCCATTGAGAGAAATCGAGAAATCCCGAAATAAAGCTCATCAGGTCCTCTCATCCATCCAAGAGTTGAAGAAGAGTCCGTGTGCGTGTGTGTGTGTGTGTTAGCCAGAGAAGCAGCCAACATTCAGTTGAAAATGGCCGAAGACGCTACTATGGAGACATGTCCAAGTCCTGAAATCGGTGACTCCCGCAAAAGGCCACTCGATTCCGATCCGGAAAATGAACAAACTAAACGCTCACATTTCAGTTCCGGTAAGTTTTCCACCAAAAAACAAAAAAACCAATCCACAAAGAGAATCAAATTTACAAAATCCAAGCTCGAAATCAAAAAGAAACAAAAAAACAAATTTACAACAATTCCCGTAAGAGAAGAAGAAGAAGCCTGTGAAAATCAAATCACAATTCATCCTCTCTCTCTCTCTGCTATCTCTTTCTCTCTCTATCTCTCTCTCTCTCATTGATCGCTCGCCCCGCTCTCTCCTTCTCTCTCTCTCTTTCTGTGATCCTAAGCTCTCCTCATTTGTAACGGTCACCCAAGCACTGCCCCCCACCCCACCCCGCGCTCTTGGTCAGCATTTCAGACATTAAGCCGTTGTTTTTTTTTGTGTTGTTGTCGTTTCCTTTTTATTAACCAAAAAGATCCAAAAATCTGCACGTCAACTTTTCCGAAATTGCGCATACGCCCCCCTGAGCACCGGACGTCAAGTGCATAAATGTCCGAAACTCTGACAGCCCAGGACCTTTCCTCCTGGCGGCTGACCTATTTTCGCCCGGCCCTGCAGTCGGGCCAATTTCGCTTTCGACTACAGGCCGCGTTGGCTTTTTGTTGGCCGAAAATTTAGAAACCTCCCTCGACCACCGCCGCTTGATTTGTTGTCGAAACGAGCCGCCGTCAAGGTGAGCCACCCGACCCAAAGTACCTGTCGGTTGGGGCTTCTCTGTCATCCGTCACGGACTTCAAATAACCAAGTCGGAGATAAATTCAAATTAATATAACTGCCGTTCGTTCTCTGGCTGCTGGCGATTAACTTTTGGTATTTGAAACACCGACAAAAAAAAGAAGATGCTCGGGGGAAAAAAACGAAACGAAACGGAAACTTGTTTGCTTTTTGGGGAATTTCTTTAATGGCCTCGCAATCGCCTCGCCATCTAATGGTATTGATTTTTCAATCCCTTTACTATCATCGTTGTACATAAAGCTTTACCCATGTAAATAACCGAATCTATTTATTCCTTTAAATCTTTATAATTCCCACACACCTGTAAAGATCTCTCACACACAAATTCTATGTTTTTCTTGAGTTAAGGAATCCGATGAATGTTTGTGCTTGGCTTTTAATATTTTCTGTGTTGGCTGTCGGCTGGTGGTTAATCTTAAGGAATCTTATATAACAAGGTATTCTCTTTAAGGTATTCTTATAGTATTGGGATCTTTGGGTTGAAAGTGGGAAAAGATTTTAAGAGTGAGACGAAATTGGAAAGAAATCTCACATCATTTTGGGTTATTGTTTGGGAAATGAATTCCATATCGTTTTTTAGCTTCTTGGTTTGTCCCAGAAGGTAACTAATAATCATATAGAAGGGAAGATTTGAGATGTCTTCAAGTATTTAAAACATTTCAACGCTAACGAATTCTTAGCTATTTTTGGCGATTTTGGAGATGCTTTCATTGGAAATCGGCGAACAAGCCTCCAAAACGAAAAGAATATAAATAAATCCCTAGAAATTCTTTTTAATTCTTCTCCAAAGATCTGAGTACAAAAATCGAATAGAAGGGAAGATTGAAGATGTCCAAAAATTACTTCATTTTGGAAATTCTGTTCCTGAGTCAAAAAGGGAAGATTTTTAGGACTTTTAAGCTGCTTTCATTGGCAATTGGAGAATAAGTCTTCAAGAGGGAAAGAATATATATAAAAATCCCTATAAATTCTTCGTAATTCTTCTCCAAAGAGCTGAGTACAGAAATCTTATAGAAAGAAAAATTGGAGAGGTCATAAAATTACTTCGTCTGGGAATTCTGTTCCTAAATCAAAAAAGGGAAGATTGAAAAGGTCTAAAAATAAGTTCGTCTTAGTAATTCGTTTCCTCCAAAGAACTGAGGAAAGGGGAAAAGGGGAACACTTTTAAGATTTTCAAGCTGCTTTCATTGGCAAATCGGAAAACAAGTCTTTAAAAAGAAAAGAATATATATAAAAATCCCTAGAAATTTTTCATAATTCTCCTGCAAAGAGTTGAGTTCAGAAATCTTGCAGAAGGGAAGATTGAAGAGGTCTAAAAATTACTTCGTCGTGGGAGTTTTGTTCCTGAGTCAAAAAGGGGAGATTTTGGGATCTTTCAGCTGCTTTTATTGGAAGATTAGAGAGGTCTAAAAATTATTTCGTCTTTTCCCCAAAGAACTGAGTCTAAGTGGGAAGATTTTTAGGATCTCCAAGCTGCTTTTTTTGGCAACCTTACTATCATACATTATGCTGAAGAAATCCTCCGAAATTTTGGAAATTCTTTTACTTCTCTGAGTTTCTTTTGGCTTTCTTGTATTAAATATTCCACAAATCGCTTTGGCACCGAAAGAATCTTGAAGTTGGGCTCAATTTAAGGTTCCCTTTCGCTCTTTAAAAAATAAATAAATTTTCCTAGTGCTTTTTTTATTATCAGCTGTCAAACTCTTTCCGCTGCTGGTCACACACACACAACACCCAACACACACACACTCAGGGAAGCTCTCTCTCCCTTTTGGTGTATTCTATTAGATTCTATTGTGTTTTTTTTATTTTCTAACTGAAATTGTTTACCAGCTGTAAGTGTTGTTTTCAATATTTTTTATTTCTATTTGCCGAGCTGTGCATATTGAGAATTCCAGTTTTCTCGCTTTGTGTCATCGTCATCGTCGCTAAGATTGAAAAACAGCTTACACACACACTCGCACACTCGCACACACACCCACCGAAACAGATGACAGTCTGTGGGTATTTATTTTTCTGACTTTAAATTGTTTAGTTTGTTTAAAGTTTTTTTTTTTTCTACTACCAATTGGACTTCTGTTGTTGTTGTTGTTGGCATTGCTATTAATTAACTGTCATTGATCTGACGCACACACACACACACATACACAGGGGCAGTGGTGTCTATTGGTTGTGAAAACAATTTATTTACTTAGCTGCCTCGTCATTCATTTGTTTATGAATATTTATTTTCAATTGCTGACTGAATGGCCGAGCGGCTGGACCGCCGGCCGACCCAGTTGATGGCCTCGGCCTCCTCCCAGGCTGGTCCAGGTCCTTGGGGTTTGCGTCAGCGTCAGCGTCAGCGTCGGTCCTTTGTGGTCTGCAAGGAAATGCAGTAAAATTATCAACGTGTCGCTTTCGGCTTCAGACTTATATAATCGATGCTGGTTGGCAGGATAAACCAGAGACCTGCACGTGTGGCGAGGGTGGCCCAAAATCCTGGCTGCAAAGAGAGCACCCCCAGAGAGCGGGCCAGGCAACACTGTTGACCCAGTTAACTTGCCAATGCGATTCTGTATCTTCTCTGGCAGTGAAGGTCCTGCGCAGTATGGCCAGGCCGGGGCTGCGCTGCGTTGCGGCTGAGACTGCAGCAACCCAGCCAACGTCCTTGAGCTGCAGCGCACACAGAGGCAAATGGGCTACTTGCCGTCGCCTGGGCCGACTTGAAGTGCGTTTGTTGCCTGAGGGCAACCAATGGTCGTCCGGCCTTTCGACCTGCTGTCCCCACCCCACCACCCACTGGGGGGGGTTTGCATTTTTTTAGGTTACCTTATTCTTAGGCGCATTCTTTTGTTGTTGCTCAAGTGTTGTCGCCATCATTCGTGCACTTGTAGAGCATCTTTCCCCACGCCCTCGAGTGGCCTACTAATAGCTCGAGTGTCTGTCTGTCTGTCTGTCGCTGCAGCGCGCCCTGTTGACCTGAAAACGCGCTGGCTGTTATCAGCCGCAAATTCCCCCAATTCACCCAATTTTGTGTTTATTTTTTCGTCCTGTCGTATGAGTAATCAAGCATACGCAGAGTATAGCAGGATATGCTTATTGACTGGGGAAACGAGTTAATTTGAAAAGCTAAAAGTCATCACGATGTTGGGTTTCCGCTTATCGCCTGGCACATTTCGAGCTGCGGCGACGACGCTCAATCGCACAAGTGTTGCCACAGAAGTTTCTATTTTTGTCCCACACCCCCGCCCCCCTCACCTGATAATGCCAGCCGAGAGAGCCAGCGCGAGAGCCGATTAGATCACTCAGTCTCTCCCGCTCTCTGGCGCGCGTGTGTGTGTGGAAATTACGTGATCGTTGGACTGACTCATTCCAGTTGGCTTACCTCATTCGCTCTCGCGCTCTTTTGGTTTGTGTTCGCCAAACTCCGTCTCTTTCGGGGTTGCTGCGTCTCTGTCTCCGTCTCCATTTGGTGGCCGAGTGGCGACCGAAAAAATTCTTCATAGGTTTTTGCCGTGCGTTTCAGTGCGGTTTCAGTGCGCGTCGTTACCGTTCGTGCGCTCGTTTGGTCTGTGGTCCGTCGTCGTCGTCTTCATCGCCATCCTCTCACCATTCCCACGTCCATCCGCCACTGCGAGTGAAAAGCAGACACACCCCCCGCCCCACCCACGCACGGCCCGGAGACACCGAAGATCCCCCAAAATGTTATTTGCCCGAACACAACAACAACAACAGCAGCAGCAGCAGCCGCAGCCGCAGCATCTCCTCGACCAGCATCCTTTGCAACTCCAGGCCACTTACTGTACGTGTTTTCCAGAATTTAGTATTACCCATTGACCTTGGTAATTAGCAGGGTTTGAATTGTTTTGGAGTCGGTCACATGCCGCTGAGCCGCCGCTGCGTATACGCAATCTGTCAGATCTTTTGCCATTGAACGGAATAATTATCAAGTTGTCTGTTTACTTTCAAGGTCCCCCAGACACACACACGTAGTCAGTCTCCTCCCTGAGTGATAAAAGTTTTCGTGGGGAATTCTTTCTGGCAACTCCCACAACATATGGCGAGGGTTGATTTGTATGTTATCTCGTGGGCCGTAAAAACCACAATTAGAAAGACATTGAAAAGATTTGGCAGGCCGCTGGCGTGACTCGAAAAACGAGTATGTGGAATAATTTATGAAAATTCGTTGGGTCTGTAAGTTTGTAAGCCGCATAGACAAACCGACGGAGCAACCAAAATCGAACTGAATGACGACAAACGGCTACGCTACGAATTTGGTTCAATGTCAAATGAAAAAGTTTGAAACACGGCCGCTCGGCCAGTTGACAGCGACCTTTGTCGTGCCCACCGAACGCCGCATTCTTCCACAAAACCAAAATCAATTTCAATTGTTAAATACGCCGCGTAATTACCTTTAAAAATTGAGACTTACCCCCGCCACAAGCAGAGAACATTTGAGCCCGCGGCGGCTCTTGGCCATCTCGAAAAATGCGGGAAGCAAACGCCACTTGGCCTAACCTTGAAAGCCATTTCGAGTGTGCCTGTGTGTGTGTGTGTGTGTGTGGGCCAAAAATAAATCTCTCAAATGCCCGAGTCATTCAGACTTTTTTCCCTTTTGCTTTCCGAATCACCTGCAAATCAATTTATGCATAAAATTTGCTGCTGATCTCTTCGCCCGCCAGCGCGGATCTTGATTGCTCAATGGGCTGGGAGACGACTGCCGGCCTGTCTATCAATTTCTGTGGTCCGTTTTGATATCTTCGAGGTGGTTTTTTTCTTTCTTATTGTGTAATCCGAGTAGCAGTCGCCCGAGTCCGGCGCTTGGCGCTGTTTGCTATTGCCAACCAGTTGTTAATTTTGGCCTGTTGTTCGGCGGTGTGGCAATCGGGCAGGTGGAATTGGGCACGCTTCGAGCTCTGGGGAAACGCTTTGTATCTTTTTGCTGCCACCACGGATGCTCAGCTGGAAATGCCAAAGGGCTGAGCTCAGATTTATGGTGATTTTCCACGTCACCAGATGATCTCACCCGCCCACTTGATTTGTACCCTTGCACTTTGTCTGTCTACCCAACTGACCCCGTCTAATGTGTGTGTAATCGTCCACTTTGCTTTGCATTTTATGGTGCAGTCGCTGGGGACTTTAATCGCCGTTGTTAGTCGGTCACCTCCAGCCCGGTTCAGGTTTCAATCGGGGGGTTAAAGTGTGCGGAATCCGACTGCCTGGACGCCCTCAATTCGTGGTCATTAAAATTATCAAAGCTAATTAAACACGATAATATTGGTAACTCTCCCGGAATTGTTTAAGTTTAATTATTTTCCATCCACAACTTTGGATTAGAAGCATTTAATTTCAGCACCAGCACCGCCATCATCAGTCTACCTGCTTAAATAACCTTCATTTTATGCTTGAGCACATCATCGGGGCTGAATTTACATTGTCAAATGATTCGCGGGGGTTCCGAATCGTTTCCATTTCAGTTTTAATGCTTCGATGCATTTTCGAGGTACTTTTTTCGATTTTTTCAGAGCTTGCGCGTTTTTCGGTTTGTCATTATTCTCATATTCTATATATCGTACAATCAGTGTGCTTGTTGTTGCGGAATTCTAAAATTAGATGACCAAAACGTAGTGAGCTATAATTATAAATAGATAATTATGGACGAACACAAAAAACCGTCCCCATTCATTCTCACCAAAGTCATGCAATGTGCCAGACAAATTGTTGTTGTTTTTTTTTAAGTACAAAAAAGCGAAATTAACAAACCGAGAAAACACCCAGCCAGCCCGGAATACATCATATAATAAATGAGTAAAAATTTCAAATTCACCAGTCTCCCGGTTGTTGTTGTTGTTACCCAACGAACAACACGGCCCCAGCGCCCGATAAGCGGAGTCGTCGATAAATGAAAGTTTCTGTTTCTTTTTTGTTGGTTTTAATGAAATATTTAAAAAATTTACCTTTGCCGTTTTCGTGTACGCGCCAGCAGCATTCCCAGAACATCAATAAACGAATGTGATAAAATTTAATAATAACAAGAAACGAGAAAAAAAACTACCACGAAAAACACTTAAACTGAAAATTATGTTGTGATAAAGAAAAACATTGCCCGCCAGCAACGAGGAGCGAAAAAAAAATCAAATTTAATTAAAACGCATGCCGCAAATCGACTGAAACGGGGGAAACCTGCCCGTCTGTCCATCCGCCCGCCCTCACCGCCACCATTTGTCTCACCCGCTGCACTTGAGAAGCATCCGCAGAATCAGCATCAGAATCGTGAAAAGTGAAATCGCAAACGACTTCCTGGGAAGTGAACTGAACTCAACTCAACTGCACTCCCACACTCCAGGACGACAGATCGAGAGAGAGTTAAGGAATCGCGGAAGGATTGATTGAATTGAGAGTTCAGTTTCGAGTGGAATGGTAAAGAGTTTTGGAATTGTTTTCTACATGTAACAGCCTTTCACATTTCGTACATTTGGATGTTGTGTAACTCTGGTCATTAACTACTATTCTATTGTAATTTAAACTATATATATTTATATATATCCATGGATGCATATCGTACTTTCTATTTAGCACCAACTAGCCAACTGCAAGCCATTCGAACAATGCATATTTTCTATTTACTTAAACAATCTTCAACAATTTGCCATTAAAAAGCTCTTGAAATCGACTGACATCAGCCTGAGGAGCAGGCTATCGATTAATCGAATATCAAGATATCAAACAAGCAAGCAAGAAGTAGTTACATTTCGAGCAACACAATTTGCCGCAGATTATCATTTGTCAATTGTCTGTTGAGCCAATCAATCCATCGAGCAATCAATCAATCGATCAACCACTTTAAACTATCGACCAACTTGCTGCCGCTGTTGCTGCTGCTTTTCGAATCGATATTTCGTTTACATCTATGAATTTATCGATAACAATCTTTATAGAGTCAACTATCTGTGTCAGTGTTGTTGTTCGAATTCTCGTTGTCGTTATCGTTGTTGTTGTTGTTGTTATTGATGTTGTGTGCCTAACCGAATCATTTGAAAGCCGCATAACCCAAAGCCACGCCCACCACCGTCACACACAAACACACACACAGAATCGAAAATCAAAATCAACATCAAGCATCCGAAAAAATAAAACAACTCTCGACATCATCAAGGTTGCAGCAATCGTTGATCGACTTAACAGCCTACATAGCCCTGCCAACAAACTGTATATCGATAAACCGATAACTCCTACTAAAACCGCAGCAACCTCCAATCTGTGTGTACCGCTCGCTCCTTCAACTTCTCAACTACTTACACGCATCATCAACAACATTTCTCTATAAAAATAAACCAAAGATTAAACCAAACGCGCAGCACCGTCAAAACCTAACCTCAAATCACCTTCTACACGCTCTCTCTGTCTCGCTCTCTCTCTCTCTCCCGATAACTGTACAAAAACTAAACTAAACCAGGCCAGGCTAGAGGGAAAGAGAAGCGGCAACCCTGGCCAAATGCAACCCTGCAGCTGTCAGTTCCCGTTACTCTTTCTCTCTTGCACTCCAAGGCGGAGGCCCAGTCCATCATCCCGTCCATCCTGACAAGCAAGCAAGAAAAAAAGGCAACAAAGCTGAGAATCTAAGTTTTTCTTTTTATTGATATATGAGCTTAATTGAAAACAATTTCTATTTCTTTTTCTTTTCGTTTGTTGTTCGACTGTTTTGAATTGGAATCGCCCAACAGCCTAAGAAAAAAAAGAACCAGAAAAGCAAAAATTACCCGAGTGAGCCCCTTGAAAAAAAATCAAATTTAAGCAGCAGCTGCTTCAATTGTTTCGTACACAACAGCAAAAATTTTAAAATTTGAAAAACCCTTTCAATTAAAAAATATAAAATTCACAAAATAAAAAAAAACAACAAATCCGCCAAAAGTCAAAGAAAACTTTTCGTTCGGCTAAATCAACCAGCGTATGGACAAAGTAAAGTCCCCCACAAATTGTAAATCCTGTGCAGCTTACCACAAACCAGAAGACTGAAGGACCCAATTGCGCCTCCCTCCCAACAGTATCCTCGATTCTGACAGCCGGCGGCCAATGCCTGCCGTCCGTTCCCCCAAGCAGCGCCGGCATTCGCTCCTCAATCAGAATCGCAGCCCGAATCGCCACGAAGAAATGGAAAGTATTATGAGTGCGGCAATGGATGCGGCCCAACAGTTGTTGCAGCAAATTGATTTCTACGGAGTCTCGGCCACATCCTCGGAGGCCGCCGCAGTGGCCACTCTGTCCCTGCAGTCCGAGCAGCAGCAACAACAGCAGCAAGCCCATCATCCATTTGCCTATCAGCAATATCAGCAATTTGCCTCCATGCCCACACTCATGTCGCAGTTGACCTACCAAGAGCAACAGCCACAACAGCAACAACAACCAGAGCAGCAACATCAACAACATTCCGCGACAAGATCAGCAACAACAACGATATCATCATCGCATTCATCGATACACTCGCTGAACAGCAGCAACAGCAGCAGCACTGGCAGCAGCAACAGCAACAGCGGCAACAACAACAGGAATGTTGCATACTCATTAGCCGTTCATAACTATAAGCAACAGCAGCAAAAGCTACAAGAAACCCATGCACAAAATCATCCTAATCTAAATTCAAATACTCTACAATATCCATACAACCAGATGGATCTGTCGCAGTCACTTAGCCACAACGGTTCGCCCACATCGGCCAATGTCACGCCCGGGGCCAGCACTCCTCCTGCAGCAGCAGCAGCAGCAGCAGCAACAACACCAACAGCAACAGCAACAACACAACCAACAGCCGCCGCAGTGACCTATAAAACGCCCTCGTGCTCCTCCTGCTGGTGCTATGGTGAGTTTACCCGATACAAAAGCAAAGTCAAATCAAGCAAACGTTGCGCACAAAACCTTTTTGTACACACCATCAACCAACACCTACTCTCTATATAACTTATATCGCGCTCTCGCTATCTCTCAGGCAGCAACAAAAAAAGAATCAACCAACAACAACAACAACATCACCACGTCATCCAACCGAATGTGTGTGCCTGCCAACGTTTCATTCATACGAAAAAAAAAGCAGCCAATAAAATCAACCAAAAGTCTCGCGCGTTGCATTAAAAATTTAAAAAAAGAGCGTGTCGATAAAAACAGAACGAATTCTGAATTCTCTCATCACCCGCACACTCCTCACCCGCTTACCACCGGCCAACAAACTCATCTGCTAATCGGGCGGCGCTTCATTCCCATCAAATCGGCCGTTCCTAACCTCACTTCTGGGTTGATACGACGGAGTTATCCGTTTGTCTGTGCGTCATTCGGGGCACGCATTCCTAGCAAATTTCGCTTATTTCCCATGCAAAGCAGGCCAGCTGTCTCTGTGTGTGCGTGTGTGCGAGTGTGCGTGTGTGTGATATCTGGGCAATGTCACGCTTTGCATCTTTGTTGCCGGCGGACCCAATTCGTGGGCCCGGCCGGTCTTTGGGTCTATCTAATTAGAGAAATACTTTTGAAGGACACTCTGCCTGAGTGGCAATAAGACGACGACGACAACGTCAACGCCTGGCACAAATTTCAACAGCTGTGTGTGTGCGGGTGTGTGTGGCGAGTGTAACTAAAATTAAACGAGTGCCGACCGACCGGCCGACCGGCCATTCAGGTGCAACGCACACACACCCGCACACACAGCCAGTTGGTGTTGTTTTATGGTCGTCGTTGGGGTAATCGAGCGTCTCCGCTTGACACATTTTATTAATTGAAATTTGTTTGTTTACTGCCACGCAACATAACGTGCTGAAAAGTACAGTCACCGCCGTCCAAGATGGCGGCCGAGCGAATTTACATTGCTTTTCATCTTCTCATGCATTTCTGACTCGCAGGAAGAAAGGAAATTTGAAATTACTTTTATTAATTTATATAATTTTCTGAGTTGAATTTAATTAATGTTTTTGATTTTTGTTCTCGTTTTAGGTGAGTCAGTTTGTTCTGGAATTGAGGTTGAAATTGAAAATAATAACAATAATCATATTCATCATGGTAAGCTTTGTCATACTTTCATTAAATACCATTAAAATCCATCTCTGTATCCAAAACGAAAAACCGAGAAGAATTTTAAACCTGAAAAAAAGCCAATTTGACTGAATTTAACTGCTTTCTGTTTGTTCGTCCCAACTGCCGTTTTGTTTGCCAGCTTCAGCTTGGGAAAGGTTCTCCAAATTTAAAACCTATTAACGTCCGTCCTCTGTCCGTCCGTGTCTCTATGTGTGTGTGCTTGTGTGTTTCTCGCCTGCATCTCATTCATGGCGCATTCATGGCTCACAGTTCCCCCCGCACCCCCCACACACACACTCAGCCACAGAACCACAGTCAGCCGGCAATGTCAGTCCGTCAGTCAGTTGAACTCTCCTTTAACCAAAGCCACCGCCAACCACCCGCTCACACTAACCCCAAAAGCATGAACCATGCCCATAACGCCCATAACAGCGACAGCGGCAGGACCAACAGCGCGAGGACAGCGACAGCGCCGCTTGCTCTCCTTTTGGCGGCGAATGTTATTATTTTTGATTTGAAACCAGCAAGAAAAAGAAAAAACAATTTTGATTTCCAACTACCAAACTAACCAGGATGTCTAGCCAAATCCTTGACTAATCGTTGGGCAAACTTGCGTGTGTCTTTTGGTCTCTCTGCAGGCGATACCACGTATCACATGAAGATCCTGGTGCCGGCGGTGGCCTCCGGGGCCATCATAGGCAAGGGCGGCGAGACGATTGCCTCGCTGCAGAAGGACACCGGTGCTCGGGTCAAAATGTCCAAGTCCCATGACTTTTATCCAGGTGAGCGGGAAAGATTTCAAATCCTTTCACAGTCACTGAGAAGATTGATTTTTCAGGAACCTCGGAGCGCGTTTGCCTGATCACGGGCTCGATCGAGGGGATCATGACGGTGCTGGACTTTATCATGGACAAAATCCGCGAGAAGCCCGACTTGACGGCCAAAATCATCGATGCCGAGTCCAAACAGACGCAGGAGCGCGACAAGCAGGTCAAGATCCTGGTGCCCAACTCGACGGCCGGCATGATCATCGGCAAGGGCGGTGCCTTCATCAAACAGATCAAGGAGGAGAGCGGCTCCTATGTGCAGATCTCGCAGAAGCCCAAGGATGTCTCGCTCCAGGAGCGCTGCATCACCATCATCGGCGACAAGGAGAACAACAAGAACGCCTGCAAGATGATCCTCTCCAAGATCGTCGAGGACCCGCAGTCCGGCACTTGCCTCAATGTCTCCTACGCGGATGTCAGCGGGCCTGTGGCCAACTTCAATCCCACTGGCTCGCCCTATGCCACTAATCAGAATGCCATTAACTCGAGCACCGCCTCGCTCAACTCCACGCTGGGCACGACAATTGGCGGTGCGGCCACCGCGGCCAGCCTGCTAGTCAACGGCACCGGCATCAATTTGTCATTGAACTTGGGCGCCCCCAATCCGGCTCCCAATCTGGCGGTTGCCACGCAGCTGCTCGAACACATCAAGGTGAGAGGAAGGACTTTAAATTCCTCCAGGGAAACTGATTAATCTTGTTGTTTTTGCCTTGCAGGTTGCCATGCGCAGCTCTGGCTATTCGGACACCGCCACCACTGAGGTGTGCGCCGCTCTGGCCGTGCTGGCCAAGTACGGAGTCCTGGGCATGGGCGTGGGTGTGCCGCATGCCAATGGAGCCCACACCACGCTGGGCAATTACCTGGGCGTGACGACATTGGATCAACAGACAGCGGCCGCGGCCACAGCTGCCACGGCCGGCAATGTCTTTGGTGCTGTGGGTCAAGTCAATTTGGAGCAGTATGCGGCTGCCGCGGCCGCTGCTGCTGCCGCCAGCCGGCCGACACAAACGCAACTGGAGGCTGCGGTGCAATACGATCCATTCCGCCATTTGAGCTCGGCCACAGCGCCAGCCACCACGCCGGTGTCCTTGAACAACAACAGCTTTGGGCTAACCGCGGCCACGGGCACGGCCACCACCGCCCAGTTGGGCGCTGCCTCGATCAGCGCGCTCAGCAAGAGCCCCACTCCCGTTGATATGGGTCCCAAGGATTCCAAGAACGTTGAGGTCCCCGAGGTGATCATTGGCGCTGTTCTAGGTGGGCGTCCTTACTATTATCCCTACTAAAAGCAAAACAAATTTGATCAACAACCACAGCAGCCACAGCGACACAGCAACTTCTTCCTTTTTCTTTTCCTATTTTGCTTCTTTGTCTAACCGCCCGCCCGACCACCCGCGCCAACCAAGCGCAGCCTTAACCTGCTTAGCTTTTAGGCATCAGACTTCCGTTTAGGCATTCCAAGCAATCTGTTAATGAGTTTCTCACACACTCGCACCCACACACATACGCATTGTAGCATTCCTTGAAAAATCTCCACATTCCGGCCCGCCGCCGCCTCTTCATGCAGACACATTCCCAATGATTCTTCGTTTAAAAATGTTTAGCCAAATTTCTAGTCAAGTTCTTGCCCACTCGCCCACACCGCACCCCTCGCGCCGCACCTTGTTAGTTTCGCAGGCAGGACCTCGACCACAGACTGCAGAGAAAGCAGGAGAATGAAAGGAAGTTAGCCGCCTCTTGTGGTTGTTCTGGGAATCGTAGGAATCGGTTCGCATTTAGCATTTAGTTTCATTTTATCCTTTGGTTATTTTAACGAATTTGTGCTTTTAGTTTCGACGGGTCGACGGCCCCGCACACCCACACACACACACTCCGTGAAGCCGAGTAGTGCAATTTTTATTTTTTTTTCTTGATTTGATTTTGTTGCTCAGTTTACCTCAGTTTCAGTTTAGTCGTTAGGTTCGCTAGGCTCGTTAGACTTAAGAATCCTCTGCCCCGGCCCCCAGCGCCTTGTTTAAATTTTTCTTTTGCGCCGAAAGCACTTCTAATTTTCCCAGCCTCTTTTTGATTGTGTTTTTTATGTCTAACATGCGACGACTAAAAACATAAACTCCCACACATATATAAACATATATATATAAACATTTGTATATATGTTTATGTACCAATTTAATTACGATGTACTTTTTTATATTTAACATAATTTGATGCAAATATTCCAGGTCCAAACGGTCGTAGTTTAGTTGAAATCCAACATGTTTCTGGCGCAAATGTGCAAATTTCCAAAAAGGGCATATTTGCACCTGGCACTAGAAATCGCATTGTTACCATTACTGGTCAGCCGAATGCCATTGCCAAAGCGCAATATCTCATTGAACAAAAGATCAACGATGAGGAGACAAAGAGGGCGCGACAAATTCCATTAACCACTGTTGTGAACTAAAGATCATATTCGTATATATATAAAAAAATATATATAAAAAAACATAAAAAAAAACTAATAAAAAAATAATATATATTAATATAATACAAAATAAAATTCAAATCACAATTAACAAAAGAGAACACCAAGATCAGCAACAACAACAGCAACCAACAACCAACAACAAACTACCCCTCCCCCCAGACCCCCAAAAATGTTTTTCGTCTAAAAAAAAAAAACAAAAAAAATATATAAAATAATATAAACAATTTTAAACAGCAGAGCAAAAAAAAGCAGAGCCATTCAAACAATTTAAATCATAAGCACACAAACAAACACTCTCTCCCAGTCTCATATAACGACGAAATCGCATACTCTTTTCAACCGATGATTTCGATTTGGTGCCGATTTTGGTTCTGCTTAAACTTTTGCCTTGTTTCCGGTACTCCGACTAAAAGCTACACAAAGAATTCAAAGCCTGCGAGAAATGTTTAACCGATTAATTGTTCACACACACCAACTACCTACCAACGTATATATCTTTATATATATGCCACTCGCTCTATATAGAAATATCTAACTATATATAGATTAGAATTATGTTGAGAGATTTAGAATTTTCTCTTGTACTTTTTTTTGTTTTTTGTGTAATGAACGAGCGTTTTCAGTGAAGTCTTTTCAATCCGTCTGAATTCCAAAAGGTAATTATCCCTCACACACCCACGCACACTCACACACACGCACACCAGTTGCCTACATTAATTAAATTCTAGGGAAATAATTCTAAAAGGCCAAGGGGATTTTTAAATTTCGTTGTTACCCCAAAAAGTGCCACACACACACCCACACACACACACGCACACCGGCAGGAGCGTTACATTGTGATTTTTTATTGATTTTGTTGTTTATATTTTTTAGTTGGGCGGGATGCGCCCATTTATTGTTGATGTTGGACATGATAATGTTGTTTATGATTATTTTTCAACTCGTGATCTTTATAATGATTGCGGTTATAGAACACACACACAGACACACACACAGAAGTGGTTATTAATGTGTTGCGCGCCGCACGTGAGTCTCCTTTTTTTGGTTTTTTGATTTACATTTATATTTTTTGATTTGATTTGATTTGATTTTTGTGCTGCTAACTTTGTTAATTTCTCTGTGAAAAGGGATTGCGATTGGTTAGTTGCCAGTTTGAATATGGTCCTTTTATGTTTTCTATCCTTTCATTACTTTTATATACACTTCATTTAACTTAAAGAAAAAACACACATAATTGTTAAAAATCAACTACCCAACTTGTTAACCATTCTCCGCAAATCTCCGCCATAAGAAAATGAAATGTTTGTGTTTATGGAGAATTTGGCACATTTGTTCTCGGATTCATATTAATTTTAAGCCTTTTACTTACACTTTTTACTTTACTTTCTCTTCACTCAAAAACATCACACTTTTTGTTTAATTCTTCTCTGAAAATACCAAACGAAAAACAAACAAATTCTTTGTAAAATATTCATACAATTTACCATCAACGGTTTTCTCTCCTCATTTGCTACTCAATACCCCCGTAATCTTAAGTATTGTGCAATTATTAAATTTAATTTTCGATACCCAAAACACATTTAAAAAGACATTGAAATCCCTGCCAGGCTCCAGTTTGGCAGGAGAATTCTCCCCCCAAAAAACGAAAGATAAATTGTTGAACATCACATTTGTGTTATTTCCTTTTTGATTCATACATTTTCACGATCCTTACGCAAAAGACACCCACACACCAACACACATGTATAGAGAAATGTAAAGATATTTCTTGTTTTACTTTATGAGCTACACGTAGTTAAGTTTACCATTTTCTTTGGATTAATTTACATGCCTACACATAAAAGAGAGAAACGAAATATGAAACAAAATTTTTAATAAACTTGATTATTACCAAAAAAACCAACAAAAAAACCAATAAACAAAGAAAAAACAAGCCGCTTTTATTGTCTTTTTAATTTACAAACTCTCACTCACCCACTCACACCTCACCGCACACACACTCACCTGCTCACCTGCATTCACCTTCCAACTGTCGATCACTAACTTTGCACAGCGACAAAGCAACAACAACAGCAACATTATCATGTCAAACCAGCAATCAGTCAGTCAATCAGTCAGTCAAACCTTCAAATCAAATCGATCACTGAAAACGCTCATCAAAGTTGGAAACGAAAGTTCTAAGCTAAGTTCTTTTATTATTTAAATTTGTAATTGTAAATTGCATTGTTGTTCAATTGTTCAATATATTTTTTCTTCCTCTTGCTATTATTGTTATATACAAATGATCCATATTTGTTTTTTGAAATGCGTGCAATATTTATATACCTAAAATAACGAGAATTGTATTCAAAAAATGAGAAAACAAAAACAATTGTAACCGAGATTGTCAGAGAGAGAGAGAGAAATATCGAAAGTACAGTCGAAAATGCTAGTGTGCCTTGAAATTTGCATTAACAAACCGAAGTAACGATGAGGAATGCAGAAGTTGGTGTTTTTAATTCTAAAACAACAAATCGAAGCAGAATATTAAATTATTTACTTTATAATCAAACACTCACACACACAAACACACAAGATCATAAATTACTTAATAAGCAACAAGAGCAGCCGTTTGAGAAAAGCAAAAACGACCATAGACCTACAGAGAAACTGGTTCCTTGGTTCCTCTGATCGGTTAGAAGAACTTTATTAAGCAGCATATATTTACAACAACAACAACGACCACAGCCGAAGACAAGAACAAAATCACAACAAGCATAACACACAAAATCCCTACGATCCCGTTATCGCAATAACAACCTGAACATCCTTTGCATTCGATCGACGATAAGCCATTCCCGTTAAGCCAACCAGCCCCACACCCATTCAGCATACAATCGATCACACACCGCCCCACACACGCCTATCGTTATCGGAATACACTCTTTCTCTTCACACACATTCGTAGTAGATATGAAAATGACGGGGGCGTGTCATCATCATGAGTTTTTTATGAGGCAGATGTAAACACTTGTAGTAGAAGAAATAAAGCAAATATATATATTTGTACTGGATCTGTGATATGTATTAAAAAAAAAAACAAAAAGAAAAAGTAAAACAAAAAAAAAAAAAACGAAGCGATATATATATATAAATTATATATAGAGAAAAATCATGAGGAGAAAAGCAAACGTGAAATTAATTATGAAATAATTAATATTTTTAAACACAAATCGAAAAGCTTTACTTATCAAGTGCCCTAATCGGGTCTTCAATTTTGTCTTTCCCCATTCAATCTCTCAGTTATCGCCCGGTTTATCGGACTAACGGGTTACTCCAGCAATCGACCGTTGCCTCGATTGTTCGGCTGTGTTTATGCTTGTTTGGATTTTAGTGTTCGGACTCGTTCGATATTTGCTGTAAAATAAAATCAAAGCTTTAACCGTATTCAAAGTCTCGGAGTCATATCGAAAGACAATTGCATTTTCAAAACGGAGTTCTGTCGGCCTCCAAAGTGCTTTGTGCAATCGATTGGCACACCCAAGAATCCCTAGCTCCTTTGTATAGTCAGCTGTAAATTTCATAGGCCTCCACCCACATACACATCCATTGGAAATTCGAAATCCCTCATAGATGGAAAGCACATTAAATTCCCGCATGAAATACCCGAAAATTTTAATAAACAAATCGAGAAACAATAAGAACATGAAGTTAGCATCTGTTATTTGAACGACGGAGTCTATTAGTGTTAAAATAGGAAACTTTTATTAATTATATACACACGTCACGTAACGTATATTGTATTTTGTAATTCAGATCTGACCGTGAGGATAGACGAGACGATAGGCCGCGAATACGCATGTTGCAGTTAATAGAAGACAATTATAAAGATTTATTAAGAAGAATTCAGAAAGAAAAACGATGTAAAAAGATTCAATTTATCAATCAAATCACCTAAGCAAAATCATAATTATACCCACATACTTACATACAATTATATTCTCAAGAACTCGTTAATTATTCATTTGTTATGCTTTGCCTTACACTGTTATTAGAACAATTAAACATTAAATGCGTTCGCATACCTATAAAATAAACATAATTAACTACATTTATATGTGAACGCGAGTACACAGGAGCCGCCAGTCAGTTCCCATTGCCAGCGAGTCAAATCAAAGCCATCAACGCCCCCATTGAGCCCTTGAAACGAGAGGCGGCGAATCGAGCAGGTACAGTCACCGCAATGGATGGCAGCCACAAAATTGAAACGATACAACAACCTTAGCGAAATATTGACGAAATGAAATATATTTAATATATAGGTACCTACAATAAAACCATTAAACTAGTTCTTAGTGTGATACAAAGAAATTAAATTAAATAAAAGGCTTAATGATGTTGAAAATCATGGATTTGTCCCTGAGTTGAGTTTCACTTTCACTGGGGCACTGCCCAGTCCACCCAGGACTGTCAGTCAAAAAAAAACCCCATAGAGATTTATGTTGATTTTGTACACTAACCCCAAGAATAAGAAAGCATCTGTTCCTCTAGCCATATTTGCTGCCAAATTAGCAACACCAACTTCACCAACAGGCAGAGCAAAGAAATAATAATAAGGACGAAAAGAAAGAAGCCCAAGAATCGTTGATATGTAGAGAAGAAAACCTATACAAAGAAAACTTTAATTAAATGTTGCTGTGCAATGTTTTCCTCCATGTAAACAATATTGTAGTTCGCTTTATAATACCAAGAAGAAATAAGATCTTTAAAAAAAACCATAAATCATTAAGCTGCATCACAGTCAAAAGCAAATTCTAAATACCGTTGTACAAAGCCAACTTTCGAGTCCCCCAGGTACAGTCCCGTCAATTCTTGTTTCGCGTTCCGTAGTTCTGACCGGCAACCTTTGTAGTAGCATACATGAGTACCTTAGCAATCAATCGGATAAATTGAATTGAATGTTGTTTGTTGTTTACACACTCGAAACCCGAACCGAACCGGGCAATTCGGAGAGCACTTCTTCTCAAGGAAACTCCTCGAGAAGCTGCAATTGTTAATTCCCAGCAACAGTGTTCAACGTCCAGCGGCAAGAGCAGCGTTTAGTTCTCAACATTTTCGATTCTAAGACATTTAATATCAGTGAATTTTATACCCACACACACACACTCACACACGGATGTATGTACGATCAAAATTTATAAATTGTTGTTAACACTTTGCAATCTCTAAACATTTTTTAGATGCGCACACATAAGAAAGTAGGAGAATCGCGAAACTCAGTTGCACTCGAAGATAAATACAAAGTACTTTTCGAATTCTTATAAAATTAAAAGTATATACCTAAATAGGCTAAACTTAATCAGTCGAGAGGTCATTCGAAAGCCCGTCGCAATCGCAGAGCCCTTAAGCAAAACCAAAACCAAACAAATCATGGAAACTCATTCAAAAGTAAAAGTACTAAATCTTTTATGATTTGACTGTGATAATAATAATGACAAAACAAAAACAACAAAAACAAAAACAAATCGATATGAAGTTCAAGATGTAACAAAAGTAAACGTATATATGTATAGAGTATATGTAAATGTATATACCTAAGGGCGCGCATATAGGCGAATGTAACATTACTCTAGGTGCAGATTGTGAGGGTCTCCCCGTCCCTCTTCTATATGGAAATGGAAAATTAAGTATAGCAAGCAAATTATTCGGCATAGGCTCATTAGTAAAATACCCTGTACGGATTAGCGCATGTTGATTAAATAACGATAATAATACATAAAATATGTAACACACTGAGGAACCGATTATTTATACAAATTATTAGCGAAATATTTAAATTCAATTTTTAGCGAGAAATGTTGATTTGAGCTCAAATCGCATTCCAGAAAAACAACAAAAAAATCATTAACTAAACTCAAAATACTTAAAAAAAAATAAGAGAAAATGAAGTTGAGGAAATTTTAAAAGAAATCAACGATATTTAGTTATGCTCTATTTAAAATTTACCTATATAATTAAAGTTTTTTAAATCGAGTAGCAAGGCAAAAAGATTTTATAAATTTACTCATTTAGCGTTGACCTCAAGAAACTAACAAATTTCTCATACTCTATACATTTACGTGTAGCAATTGAATCGAGTTTATTTCTCACTTCTTGCAGTTCTTTTCCCCAAGAAAAAAATAAAAGACAAAACGACTAAAAATATAGGTACATACATACATACGAGTATTTGCGGGAGAAACCAACATAGTCTAGGTAGATGTATTAGGAGGGCCCTAAATCGTTACCCTTTATAAGAAATTCTCTAACCGTAGCTCATTCAAATTTTAAAAGGACTCATAATTTTTGTCACTAAACGAAGAACAAAGGAAAAATCCAGAAACCAACAGCAAAGATCTTGTACAATTAAGCAACTGGCACGCCCCGAGCGTTTTATATATAAACAGTTTCTCCTCTTTACATATTAACATAGCTATATAACCCAAGATTAAAGAGACAAATGGAATCCATATTCAACATAAAACGAACAATGAACCAGCCGAACTAAACTCACTTTTGGTCATCCCACAAAATCGCGAGAACGACCGTCAACAATAAACTCAATGCAAAGAACAAAAAGATATAGAAGATCGATCGCTAAGCTCTCTAGGTAGGAGGTATTGTACCGATGTTAGACAGTATATCGAATGTAATGTTATGAAATGCGTTTGGCGCATCTGTATGTAATAATATTTATAGAGAAATTTGTTGAATACATATATATACACACTCACCCCCTCCTTACACCCATAATCACACCACACACACACACACCCCACTCAAGCCACATTATTGAGATGAGCAAAGCAACCGCAGTTAAGATCATCTGAGTCGAGACAAAGATGCAAAGTTAGCAGGTACATAAAACGAGTTAAAATGAACTACACATTACACATGTAAGAATGATTATATAAAAATGGAAAAACTAATAAAAATTATATTATAAATTCAAAGCTCCACCGCCTTTCTCTCTGTGGGTACAAGGATATTTTAGTTTTGTCCGAAAGTATTTTACATAGAGAAGGAGACATCGCAGACCCCCAAAGAATCGAAAGAGAAAACGATCTAGCCATGTCCGTCCGTCTGTCTGGCCTTATGAACAATAGAATCTCAAGAGACTTGATTTGGCCTGGCCAGTCATCTCTATGATGGACGATCGTCATAAATTGCAATTCGTCGTTGCAATGCAAGTCTTTTTGCTTCACTAACAAATACGATGTAAACGACGCTTATTATCCGTCTTGGTCAATTGCGAGTCGTCAGTGATAGCGGCCGTGCCGCCATCTTGTAACGCAGTGCTGCAACTACAGAAGGGCGCAGGCGTGCAATCAGTAAATATATACAGATTGCTTAAGGCGTCAGAGTTGCCGATCTTACAGTTGCTTACGGCTGCAGGGCTGCACAAAAACTACCAGGGCTACACAAAACAGCACCAGGGCTGCACAGAACGGGACCAGGGCTGCACAAAACGGGACCAGGGCTGCACAAAACAACACGAGGGCTGCACAAAACAGTACCAGGGCTGCACAAAACAACACGAGGGCTGCACAAAACAGTACCAGGGCTGCACAAAAGAGCACGAGGGCTACGCAAAAAAGTACCAGGGCTGCACAAAACAGCACGAGGGCTGCACAAAACAGCACGAGGGCTGCACAAAACAGCACCAGGGCTACGCAAAGAAGCACCAGGGTTGCGCAAAGCAGCACCAGGGCTGTAATAAACTGATCTCTTGCAGGGCTGCATTGTTGTTGGAAGAGTTTCGAAGCAGCTAGACTTTTTCAGCGAGCTTAAAGATGGCTGCAAAGCTTCAAATGATCACAGATTGATGCCGCCACCCTTGCTGTTGTTTGTGTAATTCTAATATATTACAATTTCGCTTCTTTTTTTGCTGCAAAAATGTTGAATGTTTGTTGTAATCGGTTGTTGTTGGTTATGTTGTATTTTGCAAAACTTTGGGGGTCCGTTTTGGCATTTTTTTCAAATCGAAATATCTCGAGAACCGTTTGACCGATTTTTAAGCGGATGGTCTCTATAGGTCCTGCTCGCCGTTATTCTTCATATGAGATCCTTTCCGCATGCGTAGCTCATGTCCTTCGTCCGTAATCGCCAATAATCGATTCCCACCTTATGGCTGCAGCTAGGAAAATTCTGTAAGTTGGGGATTGTAGTTGACCTTTTGACCTTTCAAAAACATATTTGACCTTTGACCTCACTTTTGTAGTTTTCGAGATATAAGCAGCAGAAGGTCGCAATTTTCAAACAGCCATAACTCGAGAACCAAGTAGAAAAGTTTAAAGGTCAAATATGTTTTGGAAAGGTCATACGGTCATCTTTAATCGTGCATCAACCGATTTTTGCTAACCCTTCAGGAACGAATAAAATTTTGAAAGAGAATAATAAAGGACGAAGGATCCGCACTACAAGAAGGACAAGAACACGCAGAGTAATTCCTGATACTCCGTTTTGAAATCGGTCCAGCCGTTCTCGAGATATTCGAGTTTGAAAATTTTGTCGACCTCCTGCTGATTTCTGTTCGCCTGGTACTTTTCCAGATTTTTTTGTGGGGGGTCGGATTTCTGTTTTTTTGAATATCGGGTTTTTGCATAAATTTGGGCTGCTGGCTATACCAATATAAAAAGCGCGATGTGTACACGCAACAACAACAAAAATAAGCCTACAACAACAACTACAACAAGAAATTTGAAAATTAACTGAATTTGAGTTGCAGCATTTTGTTACCAGATGGCGCCAGTCGTCGTTATCATGCAAAGCAAAGAAATCGATCCACAAAAAACAAAATTTAATCAATGTACGAAGTTACAGGGTATTTCAAAGTCGGATTGTTAGTTCCTTGTTTATGGATATTTATTTATATGGAACGGTTACATAGATTCGAATTTATACAAATTGTTTAATTACGTTTTGGAGCCAGTTGAAATATTTGAGAGTTTCAATTGTTTATTTGGTTGCAGATGACTATAATGTTATCCTTGTAACGGTTTCTTGTACTTTATAGCTCCTTACAACTACAATAGATAGCTTAAGAGAGAGAGAGGAAAGAGTGCTCTTCATTGGCTTCAATTTAATTTAATTACGTGCATTTTATTCGGGAATAACTCTTAATACTTTGCTTAAAATTTCCATTTAATTTTCGGGGCGATTACGTAGTTAAAAAACACTGTCTACTGCTTTGTAACATTAGGGTAGCTTAGATTCTTATGTAGCTTTTCATACACTGTAGATTTTGTTTATTGAAAGACCTTTGCTGGTAAACATTCGTGGTGAGTGTGTGCGGCTTTGTACTTTCGAAAATGCACTTAATTATTATAAGAAGTATGTCCTTTAGTTGGTATAGGATTGTATATATTCTAAAATGAGTTGTTTAAATCCCTGAATTGAATTTTGCTTTCGTCGTGAGTTCCTTTATCCTTGATTTTGTTTTCTTAATTTGTATTGATTTGTTAGCCTAAATAAAATGCATAAAAATAGCTTTTCACATTAGTTGTTCATCTTTGAGATAATTTTTCACTTTGGAAACTAACGAAACTTTTAAAATTGTTTTTCTTTTTCAAATTTGTAGCTGAAATTGTTTTGCTTTGCCAATCAAAATTCTATTTCGTGTTTGGTATTTTCATGCATCCAAGCATCGATTACAAATATTTTTAAATGCTGTTAGCAAATTTTTAAATCACATCCGACTGTTGCTGCTCATTGAAATGTGGCCGCCCATGGCTGACTTGCCTCAGAATCCTTGAAATCCTTAACTCTCCTATTAAACTGCTGATGTTCTGCTGCTGCTGACTTTCTTTCTTTTTGAGGGGAACGAACTGCAATTCACTTTTTCGTTTTACGGCGCTTTGCAGTTGTTGTCGGGAAATTCTATTTGTTGGGCAGCTCCGGCGGACAGTCCGGCTGATTGGAGGGATGGGCAGCTCGGAAAGCCGGGTTGCTCTCCAGCTCCCTGTCGATGCGCAAGATAATCGGATACGGGCGCAAGTCCACATGGAATCTGGCCAAAAATAACCACTTAAAATTGTCCCAGAACCAGTTTGATTTTGCTTACCTTCGGGCGTTGAAGACCTGCGGCACCAGGCAGCAATCGGCCATGGAAATCTCATCTCCCACGCAGAACTTGCCAGCGGAGGTGGAGAGAGCCTTCTCCACAGCCCGGAAGCCCCGGGTAATCCAGTGCTGGGCCCACTCCTTCTTCTTCTCCTCGCCCACGTGGATGAGCACAATGAGGTTCTGGAGCGGCTGAATGCCCGAGCAAATGATTTCCACAATCTCGCGCACCTTGGCGCGCTTGTGCACGTCCTGGGGCAGCAAGGGACGCTGCGGCCTGGTCTCCTCCAGATAATGCATAATGGCCACCGATTCTATCAAAGTATGACCATCTGCAAGCAAAGAGACCATCAGAAATCCATCAGGTTAGGGCAGAAATCGCTGCGGTGCTCACCAATCTGCAGGGCCGGCACCTGCTCCATGGGGTTGACCTCGCGGTACTCATTGCAGTGCTGCTCGCCCCCGGACTTGATCAAGCTGATGGGCTTGATGTCGTAGGGTATCTCCTTCAAGTTCATGGCGATGCGCACACGCCAGGAGCATGAGCTGCGCCAATACGAGTACAGTATTGGCTGCTTATCGTCGGCAACGGTGTGGGCGAGAGAGGAAACGGGAGAATTAGTTGACATATTGTGAGAGATGGTGGCGCAAGGAACAAGGGATAAGAACGGACTAATCCCTGGGGGCTTGTAGACGCGGTTAGCCGATCTACTTAACTGTTGGCCAGCCGTGGCCAAGCTGCGCAGCACACCCATTTTCCCCATCAAATCTGCGTGTAATTTATGCAGCGGGCAGTCCAGAAGAACTGGTTGCTCTGTGTGTGATAATGAGCCGCTATCGGGTGGGCACTGCGCCGATTTTGAATACAAATGTAGTCAAACAAGTTGGGCGGCGGTGAGTTTGCAAATGTTTTCACTTATTTATTTGCTCGCATATATAAATAGCGATCTGTTTACACTTGATTAGCCGCGATAAGGTGATAACTGCTGGAAAAGTACTAATCAGAAGCCGATTCACCGGGCAGAGTTGCCCTTTCACCGAAAAATCTCAACATTTAAATAAATTTATATTTTAAATACCTAAATTCACTGAAAATTAAAAAGGGCAGTGGCATATTGCAGGGAGCTCAAGGAGTTTGCGAAAATTTATATATTCTGAGAATAAAACAATATTATTCTCAACCAGGTAACTCGAGTGTCCAGCCCTGGGCCTGGGACAAGGGTCAGGGCTGAGATAATTCAATCAAATTCAACAAATCACAGCGCTCCGAAAAGTATGCAACACTTTTCAACTGCCAGCGGTGTCAATTTTCTGTTGCCAATTTATTTTACTATTAAATTTCCTTTATATGAGAAGAGGGAAATATTATTTTTAGCAATTATTGTTTGGTAATACTTTGATTTTCTTCACGCACATTATTCATTTGGATTTGCAAGGCCGTAAAAAAGATTTTCAATTGAACAACCCGGATTGATGGGGTCACACACGCAGACAGGACACTGAATGAATGGCGAAAATTTTCAGACGCCAAAAATAGCCAGTAACTAACCAGCTGCAGGCCAGGCCAGCAACAGTGAATTCGGGCCGAACACGGATAACGGACGAGCCCTAAACTGGTGTACATACAGGGTCCTATCAAACGCCAATAGCCCGCTCGGTTCCGAGGGCATTGACTCCTACAGACAGACCCACAGCCACAGACACAGGCACTCAGCTTTATGGATACATATGTATTTGTACATAAATTATCCTCCCGTGTATGCGTGAGCATGAAAACAAAATGAGTTCCCCAAAAGTTCGTTGAACCCATGAGAAAGTAAAGCCGAAAGCATCGAACTGCCCAACAAAGTGGGGGCCGGGCCGGGCCGCCTCAAGCGGGGCCGTTGCCTCTGTAGGCCGAGGCTTCCCGAACTGTGTCGCACATCAAGGTCGGCTGGGGGCATTAACCTTAAACAAGTTGTCGTGGCCGTTGCCGAATCCTCTGCTCGAGCCTCTGCCCTGGCTGTTGCCTTTAGCCAGCAGAGCGTCAAGGACATGTACAGGCGGTTGTTAGCGCCAGCACGAGCTCAAAGGAAGCGCGCGTGTTTCATTGCGGAAATGAAAATGGAAACAGCTCAGGCGTCGCTTTGAGCAGCTTTCTCCCCTGCCATCGACTGCTTCTCCCATTAGGGGTTGTTTACTCCCAAGAGTTTGAGTTAAAAGCCTCGACCGGGGTTACCACACTCCCAACCACCAGTCTACACATCCACCAGCCTAAGCTCTCCACCGGCCACCCGGCAACCCTGTCCGCGCCAATATTCCGTGTGTGTACGCCAGCGAAAAAAGCTTGCCGAAGAGACGCGCCTGCGCCTTGCCGCGCTGAGCGCACGCGGCGGCAGTGCGAGATCCACTCAAACCACCGGGAGACTTGGCCGCTTGGGTATGAGTGAGTTTTCAGGGCAATGGTTTTTTCCTCTTCCTTTTGTGGGTTGAAAAGTCAAATATGCAGCGGGAATCGCTGACTATGGCAATGATGGCCACATTGATCTAGGCTGCCTACCTTGGCTATGGCCGACAGGGACATAGCGTTGTGGTGGTACTTTGAATAGTTAATTTTGAAGCCGTTAGTGGGGGCGCAGGAGAAGAAGGACCTTAGGCCGGGCGCGGACTTTTACTTTCGCACGAAACGACGGACGCAACGACGGCACACAGCGCGGCGGTTGACGCGGAGCTTGGGTATCCTTGTTGACTGCACTTTAATTCCGAAGGATTCGATTCCTTGGATATTTTTCAGGAAACAACAACAGACAACTTTATGCGGCTGCAGTCGCCAGGAGTCACTCAAATTCGACGGCTCGGTCAAGCGGGTGGTGCAGCTCCCGTACAACAGCGTCAGGATATAGTGCCAGGACTAAACTGAAGAGGCCGGCCAAAGTCGGCGAATGCGAAAGCGAAATGAAATGAAAACGACAGCGGCACAAATGCCGGTGTGAGTGGAAGAGAACTCGCCAGCGAGAGAGCCAAAGCGCCGGCCGCCGAGCTTTGGGGTTTGTGTCTTGGCTAAAGCAGCAGCACTCGCAGAGGTTGTGGTCCTGCAACGTATACGCCTGGCGGACCGGGGGATCTGGAATCAAGGAAAGGCAGCTGGGTTGTTTTTTGACGACCACCATTTAATTTTGCGTACTTTTCTTTTTGTTTTTTTTTTTCATTTTGCTTTTTTGAGAAAGTTTACTTCGTTTCGTTAAGGTTGCTCAAATAATGTATGATTAAATTACAGCTGCTTAACCTAAATGTATTCAACATATGGACTAAAGTAGTTAACAAAGTTTTATATAGTAGTATTTACCTATGTGTGTATATAAACCGATAAAAAAAATCAGTTTCTATCAACTAAACAAACAACAGGAAATTTAAAGTCCAAACTTATTTAATCAGATCGAGTCTCCATCGAGACTTCAAGTAAATTTTCTTTATAATCATAGAAATGCAACAATGTGTGTCTCTTTGTGTGTATGCAAGTGTGTGTGTGTGTGTGTATAAAACGGCGAAAAATCAACCGCACAACCAATAGAATATCACACCAAAAATGGTAAAGTACAACAAATAGACGGTAAGAGTCGCTACAAGAGAAGATGGCAGACCTTCCCCTCCCCTAAGAGGAGAAGGAGCTGCACAAACATAGAACAGAAGGAAGGAAGGAAGGAAGGGAGGAAGGGACGCGGACGAAGTTGTGGTAGGCGAGTGGCTGGGCGGGCGTGATGGGTTCGTTTTCACAACATTCATAAAGTTTAGCTACCTCACTTCTACCTAACTTGTCGTTGTCTTTTTGCTAGCTAACCAAGATAACTGCTCTCGTATATGAGTATAAAACCGCCAACAGATCCATAAATTATTGTTGTAATACGTTTAGAAAATAGTGTCCATATCAGCAGTCCTGCTGTCTTCGTAGAGATATTTTTTTCATCCTTTTCTTTTTATGTTTTTTTTGTGGTTTTTCTTTAGTTTTTTCCGAGTCACGCTTAAGTCTAAAGCATTATAGAATTGACTACAATTTGATGGCGAGAGTTGGCCACAGCTTTGTCGAAATTTGTCCTGTTTCGAGATCTTAGTTGTATATTAGCTACACGGTCACATCCAATACACAATAATAATCCGTAATAATCGTAGTTATGTTAATGTAACTGGTAACTCTAGGCTAAATACAATTACAGTTGTATTTGCAGTTTTATAAGACAGTTGCTAAAAACGCCTCGTTCACATTCTTAGCTGTGTTTTTTCAGATCTGAAGAATCTGGGACGCGAGGGTCCTTAGCGTATGCATTTCATTATCATTGCGGGAATTCTTTTGCTTAGAGTTAAGTTTTCTTTTAAGTATTTCGGTTTTAAATATAATTTTAAAAATTATTTGGAGGGAATATTCATGATTTATAAATATATCTTCACATTGCAATTCTCATCATGAGGAGTGTGTAGAGATTTTATTGCATTGTATATAAGAAAAAAATTCCAAAAAACAAATTAATTAAATTAAATAAATATTTTTTTTACATTTTTTTGTTTTTGAAAAGTGCTCAAAAAATGTTTGAATATTTTAATTGTCGAAATTAAAGACGAATAAGTTGAATTCAATTTTAGGTGTGTTCATTTTGATTTCATTAAGACTATTTTGATCATCAGTTTACAACCATGAAAACATTTAAGATTACATCAATGCTTATGGCATATGTACAAGAGACTGTACCATTAGATTTACCGTTATCATAATACCTATATAGCTGGCCACAATAAGACTTGCGTTCGCCTAAATTTACACTTTGTCCTTTAAATACATTTACGCAAATTACGTTCAACAAGAGGGTACAGGCATCCATATCTCCATGCCATAAAGTAACAGTTTGATTTGCTTTAAAAGTTCTGCATTATTACAGTTAAAACTTACACAATAGACGCACTCCTTGGTGGCTTCTTAATTCGGCTCCCGGGCGAGTAAAGACTAATAGAGTCCTTGCCCGGGTCGCGGTAATACTGAGCGGTAAAGATTCAGCCCGTTTACATCAATTACTTAGGCCTACATCAACCGATCTTGGATTGAGAACACCAGAGCAATTCTTAAATACTCGTAGTTTTGATTGCATTTACAGGATTACGATTTGAAGAGCTTTTCGGAGAGTATTGATTGGCCTTGAAATATTCCGACTGACTTCATAGAAGACAAGAGCTAAAAATGAACAACTTCGTTAGGTTTAGTCTGCCGAAAGCCTGGGCCAAGATCGGTCATCATAGAGATTTTGCTTACGTTTATCTTTACATGGCTATAAAATACTTCTTACTGGCTAAACAGGAAGAACATAAGCCCCGTCGAGTCTCCTTGGGGTTATGTATATGTAAATAACATCGTCATGCACATGCACTAACTTCTGGCCGATTTATGGGCTTTCTGCTTCCGTTTTCCAAAACAAAATTGATATGTCTAAGAGCTATTATCAATCGGTTTCCATTTAAAAGGTTTGTATTGTATTTTGAAGTAGTACTCGTAACTTAGTTGCTGATGCCGCGGATCCTGAAGCCCACTTGCAGAGGGAATATCGTACGATCCTGCAGGCATTTGAGTTTTATGGTTGAAATTTTTATATTGCCGTCCGCCGAGGGACTCTGATCTTGGCGACAAATTGGTGTCGTATTCTTCCAAGTCTTATGTACAGTAAGCTTCTCTTCTTGTATACCATATGTATAAGATAATAAATATATGTATAATTATTCGTTACATACATACACCTAAAGAACAATCACAACGCAGAGTTTTCGAATAAAGAGCTAGAGCCGCTGAGTTTGCAGTTGTTTGAAAATCAATGATGAATGCGAAAAGAGCACGAAATTCATTTCTCAGATTGTCATTTCTACTTTGTTTTCGTTTCTGAAGTTCAAAATTGTACAAAAAAGGATAAAAAAAAATAAAACTCCTTCGCGCCGCATATGAAAATTATGAATAGATCATTTAATTTGTAACATAAAACACTTTGGCACAAAAAACAAAACTTAAACTTAAATAAATTATAAAATCAAATAATTGCATTTGACTAGATTTCCTTTTGTTCTTCGATCTTAAGACTCTATTAATAATACTTAAAAATTACACTTGAAGGCATTCTTTTGTTTTGCGGAGAATCAAGGTAAAAAGAAGTTAAAGGGACTGAGATGGATCCTTAGACAAATGCACTCAACAAAAGTTGGCCACATGTACGAGTATAGTAATTATGTATGTATGTATGTCTGGTAACAAAGGCTTATGTATGTTATGCAGTACAAAAATAGTATTAAGAGTCTTTAAACGTCTTTCGAGACCCACAACAGTTGCGAAGGTGCTCAGTGGTGGGCTGCTGTTTTTAGCGACTTACACATCTAAACACGTTTATACAATCTCCGAAATACACGGTGAATGGATTGGAAATCAAGGCTATACACAAATTGAGATCCATTCACAGGACTCTAATGGAAGCTGTAAATGAGAGAAGTGGGGATCGAGGAAAGACTTAATTATTTACACTAACCAATTCGTAGCTAAGAGTCGCTTAAGGACTTTCAAAGTACAACCATGAAATTGCTAATAGTTTTGCCTCTGGGGGATTCGAATACTTTAAACCTATTTAAGTTAAAAGTTATTTGCATGCAATTTGTTTATCTGTTTAGATTACAATCCTTTCGTTCTGGTTTGTCTGTTTATACCACTTGCATTGAGCAATTGACCGAAGGATCGGATGAGCTCACTGTCCAAATGGAAAACGTGTGATTCTTGTTGTTTTTCTGGCAGAATAACTGTTGTACCATTTAAGTAGCATATATGTCTATATAAATATGTAATTACGTCTATACATCTCCACAGAGAACGAACGAACTGCACGAGTGTCTGTGGTGAGAGTCTTGAGGAAGATTTTAGTTCTCGGTTCGTGGTGTTTGCAGAATTACTTTAGTGTCTTTTTTGTGTGTTCCTTGGACTTATCGACTATATAGTTATTTACAGCTTACTCTCCTATTAACTCTGATTTAAAAGGTAAAATTTTTAATTTGAAGTTACACATGTTTGTAGGTTTGGCTAAAATCGTTTTTGATCTCACTCAATATCACTTGCTTTCACTAGATTTCTTGTTTTTTTTTAAGAGCCATTTTAAGTAATAAGTTTGGTAAGTATTTTTGGTATGTAAGTACAATAAGTAAAATCCCAACTGCTGCGAGTCGGTGACCGGGCGAGCTTACAAAACTATAACAACAATCATATATAGTATTATATATATAGAGACTTTCCTTACGTTCCTAACATTTATCGCAAGTAAAGAGTTTGCAACTATTTCCTTTGAGTAGAAAAAACTTGTAGTTAACAATAAATACCAGCTACATTATTCAGATTTAAGGTTTAGTTTTACTTTTAGTGTAGAGTATACCTACAATCCAATTCAAAGTCGAAGTCGTAGTCGAGACGAGTCGATCAGAAAACGCCTACTATAAAAATACGTGTATGCGCTGCGGCTGCTGTCAATAACAGAATATTGAGCATATTGCACTTTCAACAATTCAATTTGAACTTGTACCAATTGTTTGTCTAGACTTAGCTTAGAGCTACTAATAATCTACGATTCTGTATACCCCTACGAAGGTGCTAAAGACAAACAGTTTGGATAGGAGAGAGAGAGAGAAATGTTCGAGCTACGCAGTGAGTGGGTATGTAAAGAGATTTGTGCAGTATTTTCGAGAAGAAATGCCTTGAACTACTTCTATTAAGTACATAAGAGCTACGGGGAATTACACACTAAGCATTTTCATTTTCATGTTCCAGCAATTGTCCTTGATTAGATTCCTGCTTGCTGGCTTGCGCGGATTGTCAATGTGTCGGAGCCTGTCTGGTTGGTCGGCCTTAGGCCGATATCGTCGATGAAATGGCACTGGAGCCTGTGCTCGTCACCTGGGCTAGATGGATGCTGGCCGTGGCGTTGTGGTGGTTCTTTTGATTCTGGGACTGGTCCGGTTCCTGGACGCGGTGTGTTTTCATATGAGCACTGCGGCTCTTGACTTTGTTAAAAACTCTGCGAAGAAAAGGCAATTGAAAGAAACGGCAACGGTGGCCCATTAGGAGCGGAAGCGTCCAAAAACATAAGGATAGGATAATGACAAATACGGATAGATAGGTTTTTAAAAAGACTACATAAAATAGACACTTAGACAGGACTAAGCACAGAGAAGGCGGGCATGCAGAATTCGGCCAGGGTGGCATGCAGAGGGGATGAGAAAAGCTTGGAATTTGATTGGTATTGGTATTGGTTACTTAGCCTTGTGTGGAGCTAAAATTTGCTTGTTGTTATTGATTATTAACTATGAAGAGAGTAGAGAGAGGTTTCTTGAAGTTGGTTAAGAACTCAAAAGCACGAAAATCAGTTAGTAAAGAACCAAAACTAAAAAGCTCGAGTTTTAATCAAGTGCGCTTAAACGTACATATATAAGGACAGATAGAGAGATATAGAGGCTCAGATTGGAGAGCTCCAGCTCGGAGCGGAGTTGGAGAATAGATTTGTCGATTTACTGACTTCACGTTCAGATGTTTAGATTATTTACAATAGAGTAAATGGATATTTTTGGGGCGCTGCTATGGCAAAAAATACATTAAGAATTTGAAGGAATGGAACAGAACGGAACGCTTAGTGTTGGGACCCAATCGAGAACAGATAGTGTAATTAAATAGGTAAGTAAGATAAATGAGTAAAAATGAAACGTAAGGAACGCAAAGGAACCGCAAATTATAAGCCTTACTTACCGATTGGCGATTACCGATAACTGATATCTGTCTGTCTGATTGGCTAATTGGCGCTGTGTCTGTGTATACATATTTTTGGGGCTGATTTCAGTTTCAGAATTCAGTAACGTCTATTTGCGACTTGGGACTCTTCGCTTTAAGATTTTCGATTTATTGCAATAGTCAGTAAATTTATATTGATTTTAAATACGATGTGGTTGGTGGTGGGTAATTGATTCGATATGTGGTGGTTGGGATTTATGGTATTTTATACGCAATTCAATTCGCATCATGGAACAATACAATACAACAACAATAACAACAATTATTAATCGCTTCATCTCGAAAAGATTTACCAACTAAAGTCGAAAACAAAACCTACTTCAAAACCAAAGATCTATAGAACCAAAGAGAAAGCCAGAGAGAGAGGTGGAGAGAAGAGCAAACAAAAGAGGAAACTCAACCGAAAACATCAACTGCACGCAGGTACAGTTGGCACAGCAAATCCATAGGAATAATACGTCATAACGTGCTTATTACGATCTCAATCTCTCAAAACAATACGGGCACTCAAATTCAAATCTCTCAAAAGATTCCAATGCTTTCGATTCTATGATTTGTATCAAGTGATTTTCTTTTTTTTTTTTGATGGTATGGTATTGTCTTGGGGGAATCTTACTTGCCGCACACCTTGCAGGGGAACTCGCCCTCCTTCACAGCCGTCCCGGTGTTGGCGTTGAGGTCTTTGCTTTGGCTGGCCAGGGACATGGACATGGAGCTCATCTGACCGCCGTTTATATTCACTAAGCCGTTGTTGTTGTTGTTGTTGTTATTACTGTTAGTGCTATTCGCTGCCGGATTGGGAGTGTTAAGGGCCTGGGAGGCGCATGCGTAGCTGCTGGTGGCCGGCCCCTGGCTATTGGCACTGCTGGCGTTGGCGTTGGCGTGGGCGTGGGCGTTGGAGCTGTTGGCGGAGCCGTGCTGGGTGTTGGCGTTTCTACCGAAAGCGTGTATGCGGACGTGGCCGTGCAGAGCGGCTTTGGAGCTGAAGCTCTGCGCGGGGAACGGGCGGGGGGGCGGACGGAAATGGTCGAAGCAAACGTTATTTACAAGAGCAAAAAGAAAGAGAAAAGAAAGAGCCTATGAAGTGTGATTGGAGGCACAGGATGGGCGTGGGGCGGGCAGGGATAAAATGTTCCAGACGTTCCACATACCGCAGAGCAATCGGGGATCTCGCAGCTGTACGGCTTCTGTTCTACCACCGGGGCAATGGGCGTCACCGGCTCCATTTTCAAATGCGACACCTTGTAGTCGACGCAGAGCTTCTTCCAGAAGTAATACATCTGCACGCAGTCCCCGGAGCTCTTTTCCGCGATCTGCCAGAAGCACACGATTAATAAAGTTATACCAAAGATTAAGCGGCTGACCTACCTCGCTGGCTATTTTGGCAAAGTCCTTGCCGTTCTTCTCCAGGCCGCGCAGAAACAATTCCAGCTCCTTGGTGGACCATTTCATCTGGAAGGCATTCGACGGCGTCTGCAGCAGCGTGAGCACTGCGGCTGCCGAGTTGCCCTCCGCCTGCAGCAGCGTCTGCAAGGCCATCTCCTCGGAATGACAGCCCAACGGCACAGCCGAGGACTTGCTCAGGTCTATGAACCGCGAAAGGACATTCTCGTCCAACTGCACATTCGGATCCCACATCAGCTCGGCCCCCAGGGCCTCCTCAAAGGGTCCTTCCTTCAGAGATCTCTCCTGGGCTTTGAAGGCCGGGATCTGGGCCTGGTAGGCCGAGCCCAGGTTGACCTTGGACTCGTCGCAGAAGTCCAGCAGGCCCACGGAGTCCCCAAAGTCGTCATCGAACACATCGAACAGCCCCTGGCCCAGCTGCTTGCGCACATTGCAGTACAGGCCGGTGCCCTTGCGCTCGGGATTGAGGATCGGGGCAGGCGTGTAATGGGTGCGCGAGGGCTTCCTTAACTTCGAGCGATGAGGCGAGAGGGTCTGGAATTTCGAGAAGTTCTGATTGTCCTGGGAGCCGCTGGGCCTCAGCCGCCGCTTGAGTATGGAGTTCGTCTGGTTGGACAGTGGCTGCAGGTTGGCCACCGCCGCTGGCGCCTGCATGGCCGGCGCCATCATAGGCAGGACGGCCGGCGGCGACTTGTTGCTGTTGCTGCCGGAGAAGAACAGACTGCTGTCCAGGGAGGACTGATTGGCCAACAGGCTGGCCGTGCTGATGGTGCTTATGCTGCTGCTGCAGTCGGCCACGAGCAGTCCCAGGTTGGCATCGGTCAGCTCCAGATTGTCGTCCTTCTGTTCAGCCGGCAGGTCGCCCACATTGTTGTCGATCATCTGATTGTTGTACAGCATGGAAAGGTTGTTGAGGGCCAGCGATTGCTGGTGGTTGGGGTCCAGGAACTGGTTCTGATTTTGATCCGCAGCCAGCGTCTGGACCGGCGCATATTGCAGAGCACTCGAGGCTGCCACTGCACTGCTGTCCAGGCCCAGGATGTAGTCGGTTTGCGGGCTCTCCGTCACCGACTGGGGCATCGGCTGTTGTTGTTGCTGCTGCTGCTGCTGTTGTTGTTGCTGCTCCTGCGGCTGATGCTGCAGGGGCTGCTGCTGGAGTGGCTGCTGGGGCTGCTGCTGGTTGATGTCGGGCAGGAGATCCTGCTGGAAGAGCGGGGCCGTCTGCAGCTGCTCGGTGGTCTGCAGCTGGGGCGTCAGCTGCCGCTGCTGGCCGAACTCGCGCGGCGAGGAGGAGAGCAACGGATCCTCGGAGTTGGACATCATTTGCGACTGCAGCCCCAGATTGGGCAGGTAGTAGAGATCAATGATATTGTCAGTCTGCTGGTCGATGTTCTCGTCCGTGAGCACTTCGCGGAGGACCTCCTTGACCTCCTCGGCGGAGCCAATGCCGCTGGTGAAGAATGATTCAGACAGCGGGGAGGTGGCATTGCGCGAGTCGTTGAGGAACTCCTGGTCCTCGTCCAGGAACGACAGATTTGTCTCCGCAAACTCGCGCAAGTCGCACTCGGTGTCGTCCTCGTTGCTGTTCAGAAGATCGTCCACCTTGATGGGCGTGTCGAAGGTGCTCTCCTCCAGCACGCTCTTCAGCTTGAGGATCTTCTCCTTCTCGGTCAGCTCCCTCTGGCCGGCAGGCGACTCGCTGGTCTTGAAGTAAAGATTGGAGAAGTCCGTCTTGTCCCCGAAGAAAGAGTTGCTGGCGGCCACAAACTGGGCAGTGGCGTCCTCGATAAACGGAGCCGGATGCGTGGCATTCTCATGGCTGGCCGGCGGCGTCGGGTACGTCAGCGGCGAGTGGGCGGGCGTTTGCACGCGGCGGTTCTGCTTCATGTCGGCGGGTAGGGTCATCGTGCTGGTCCTCATATTGGCAATCGCCTGGATCTGGGAGCTGTTCTGCATGATCAGCTCCTTGGAATGGAATTGCTGGAAAGTGGGCAATGCAGTGTTGGTGGGTCCTGTGCTCGGCTCCGCATCCAACTTGACCAGCTGCGTGTGGGGGGCCCCGTCGGCCCCCTCGCCACCCGTGGCCAAGGCAAACTCTTCGGAATGTTCAGTGTTGATGTGCTCCACATCCTCGTCGTTCAGCAGCTCCATGGTGTCCACCGTCTGCAGCAGCATCTCCGTGTCCGACACATTGTAGACCTCAGCATCATCAAACAGATCTGAGCCGTCGCTGGTAAACGTGGTCACTGTGAAGACGTCGCCGGCGCTGCTCACATTGTTCTCCGCGGCCGGCACCATGCCCAGCGGCAGGGGCGTGCCCTCCACCAGCGAAATGCCCGAGGGATTAGCCACCTGGCCCACTCCGCCGTTGGTGGTGACTCCGCTGCTGGTTATCTGGCCCATCTTGTTCTTGGCCTTGGTGGACACCACCTGGACGTCGGAGGGTATAATCACGGTGCGGTTGTTGTTGGTGATGATCTGCCGGCCGGCCTGGGTGGTGGTGATGGTGGTCACCTCGGCGCCATTGCTGGCCTGGGCGTTCTGCACGCTGCTCGCGGCCATTAGCATATTTGTACTGGTTTGGGTCTGGGCCTGGGTCTTCTTGGCGGTCACGGCTATGCGGGTGCCGCGCTTGAGCAGCTCGATGAGCGTGGAGTCCTTGGGGTCGCTGGGGGAGCCGATTTTCTGGACTGCATTCCCGTTGACGCTGCTGCCGCTGGCCAAGGCAGCCAGCGAGCCCATCGTGGCCGTGGTGGGCACATTGTTGGTGGTTATGGTGATTGTGTTGGCCCCACTGCCGAGGCTCAATGTCTTTTGTTGCTTTTGGTTGGTGCTGAAGATCTCGATGCTTTGGGGCAGGCCAATCTGCTGAATGCTCTTGATGGTCGTGGCGGCCGGCAAGACGGCCGTGGCCGAGCCACTCGACATTGTCTGGGTGAGGGTGGAAATCGTGGACGTGCTGTGGGGCTTGGGATTTAAAAAGCTTTCGAGATCACTGAACGAACGCCGGATGGTGGTGGCATTGCTGGGCAGGCTGCTGGGCGGGGCCGGAACCACAAAGGCGCCCTGAAAAACCACAGAATCTCAGATAAGAGGATAAAGAATGAGGAATTGGCGATTTACCTTTGTGATGTCCTTGCGTTTGCTGATGATCTTCTCCTCAATCAGCGCGCGCACTCCAATGCTGGCCGTCTGCAGGGGTGGCCCGGTGGGGTCCTTCTTGTCGCTGCGCTTCGTCTCCGGGTCCTTCTTGAAGTAGCCGCCGTGCAGCCGCATGTGCCCGTTCAGGGCGGGGATGTTTTTGAATTTGCGGTGGCACAAATTGCACTCCACCGGCTTCTCGATCTTGATTATGTTGAGCAAGTGCGGGTTGATCGAGGACACCAGCTGCTGGGTCAGCTCGTCCTCCTTCACCTCCGCCGCATGCAGCGAGGTGGTTGAGGTCGGCAGCACCAACTCGGCCGTGCTGTCGTCCACAGTCAGCGTGACATTCTGGGAATTATTGACCTGCCAACAACCAACAAAATTAAGCTCACTCCTAAACTTAAAAAATGTCTATGCCTCACCAATTGCATGTTCCAGGTGCGCGGCCGGCTGGGCGCCATCTCCGTGTTGATTTTGTAGGAGCTGACGCTCGTGGGCGAGGACACGGTCACCTGGGCGCAGGTCTGCTTAGTCTGGTGCATGATTTTGCTGATCAGCTCGAGCTGCTCGCGGGTCAGCCCCTCGCTCTCCGGGGCAGCGGCCTCATTCACCGTGATGCTGGGAGTCCCGGCCATAATGGCCGAGCCGCCGACGCTGCTCACAGACCCGTTCGAGGAGGACGAGGAAATCGTAGACGAGGCTATCGAAGAGCTGGAAGTGGTGGGCGACAGCAATGTGACCCCCGTCTTGATGGTCAAGTTGACGGCCTTCATCTGCTCCTCGGTCAGGGCAATGCCGGTGGCAGCGTCTACCATCGTGTTGCCGGTGGAAATGTAAGTGCGAATGCAGGTGGCCCCGTCCGGGGCACTGGCATCCCCGCTGGCGGTTGCCGGCGAGAGGCTGAGCGAGCTGGTGGCCACGCTGTTGCTGCTGCTGCTGCTGCTACTGCTGGCGCTGCTGATGGTGCCGGTGGGCGACAATGACTGATTCGAGGCGGTTATTGAGTTGCCGTGGTGGTTCTCCGAGTGCCGGCGCAGGGAGCGGGCATCGCAATAGGACTTTCCACAGCCCTCGGCCTTGCATTCGTAGGGCTTCTTGTTCCTGTGGGTCATCATATGTCCGTTTCTAGAGGAAACGAGCAAAACGGATTAATTAAAAGAAAGACAAAAGGAAAGGGATTTGTACTCACAAATGGTCCTGCCTTTTGAAAGCCTTGGAGCACAGGGAGCAAATGTATTTCCTCTCGTCGCTGTGCGTTAGTTTATGCTTGGCCAGAGCCGATGCATTTCCGAAGATCTTGCTGCAGGTCTGCAAAGCAAAAGCATCGACTAATTAGACTTTGTGGTCAGCGAGCTTAATTGAAATACTGTGGCGACGTGCCAGGCGGCTAATTGAAATTAATAAGACCGCCTGTCAGCGCCAGGGCTGCGGTTTAGCTCTCAAAGGTTTAACCTTGTTAAAAGGACTCTAAAGACTGGAAAGCTGCTAGCGAGTTTAACCTACAAAACGGACAGTGAGTCGGTCTATGAAATAAAGAATTTAATTTGGCTGTCAATTTTATTGACGAACGTTTGCGTCTTTGCCGCCCGGCACGTGAGCTTTTGAAATGTCCGACGAGCTGACTGGACGGCGGGCTCTACGCTCAATTAGCGTCCGTTTATTGGCTACGGCCGTAATACTTATTTTTGCGCCACTAAGTGCCATTGGCTGGCTTTTACGAGAGCGGACGGACGGGGCGACCTTAATGCCTGTTTATAAATATGGCCAACATGCAATGGGCTATTTCGGGCGGCTCTCTAAAGTGCCCGCCATCAATAAATCAACGATTTGACCGCAGCGCAGCGCACCTGACACTGTTGCGGTCCGTGCCGTGTGGGTGAGGACAATTTGGGGCGGCTCTTCTTGGTGGTGGCAAGGCCCGCAGGACTCGACGTCGAGCTGATGGTATTTGTGGTGCTTGCGGTATGACCAGCCGCCGGGTTTTTATGGCCAAAGCTCAGGCTGTGGTGGCTGCTGTTGCTGTCGCTGCTGTTGCTGATGCTGCTGTTGCTGCTGCTCACGCTGATGCTGCTGCTGCCCACCGACGAGGCGTGGCTGCTGCTGCTCGAGTTGCTGTTGTTGTTGTGGTGATTCAGTAAACTGGACGCGCTGCTGGTGCTGCTGTTGCTCATAATCTGGGCCAATGTGGTGACATTGGTGGCTGTGTTGCTGCAGCTGCTGCTCCGGATCAAACAGTTCTTGATGTAACTTGTATTCGTCTTCCCGCTCGACCCGGTGTTGGTGGAAGTGGACACCGTCTGGACGGTGATCTTGTGGTTGCCCTTCTGGCTGGCGCTGCTGGTGGTCTGGCGTCGGGTGATGGTTATTTTATTGGGGCTGGACAAATGCTGCCGTCCTGTTGTCGAGGTTGCGGCTGCTGTGGCCACCGATGTTGTCACTGACTTAGAGCAACTTCCACTGGCTGGTGAGCTGTTGCTGAGGTTCTTCAGAGCTGCCAAGGGAAAGGGATTAAATAGGAAAATCCAATTACTGCCGCTGACAAGTGAGTGCTGGCCACTTACAGGCTGTTTGTATGCTGCCAAGAACATCTGCCAACATATCAGGATCCGGATAGCCGATGGTTAGAGCATTTTCTAATGCCGACGTTGTCGTTGCTGCCGACAACGTAGCGATTGCGGTAATTCCATTAGCTTGGCTTCCACTCGTTGATGAGTTGCTGTTGCTGCTGTTGTTGGTATTGTTGTTGCTGCTGCTGCTGTCCAATGAATTGGCATCCCTCAGTTGAAGTGTGACGGATCCTTCGCTGCCCACAGAGGCGCTGCACATCAGCACACGCTGTGCGCTGAGACTGGACAAAGGCAGATGGAGACTCTTTGGTACCTGCGAGCAATTCAAGGAAGATTCTTTTTAAACCACTGAAAAGTGAGAGGCGAAGGGGAAGAGGCTGGCAATTGATAATTTAGAACAACTGGCGCGCCATTGTTGCCGCGGTTGTCGCCGTCTAATTGAAGGCAAATGCAGTGGCAAGTAACCGCGGAAGCCGGTGGACGGACAGAGCGGCCGACTTGCCAAAATGCATTTTCGGTTTATGAGTTTTATATAAATTTAATTTTGGCACTCTACCCAAAAGCCACAACAATGGCCGCGTCTGTATTTTTAGCCATCTTTTTTGATATGCGCTGTCGGTCTGGTCTGTCTGTGTTTTTGCATTCGTGCTGATTTAAATGCCATAAAAACGAGGCCATAACTCAGAGTGACAAATCCGCCCTCCGCCTGCCAGTTGCGCCATCTATCCATCCCCTTTGTGAGGGGGCGCATGGCTAATTATTGGCAGCGCTGAGGTGTGAGGCAATTAAGGCTGTTCAGGTCGAAACAAGCGTCCATCTGATTGCAACAACAGCGGCCGCAAAAACACACCCAAGACTCATAAATAAAACAGCATTCGTTTTTCACTTGCCGACGACAAACGCATAAATTAACAGACTCGCATAAAATTCACACTGGAAAAACAAACAAGCTGCTTCGAATTTCAAGAAAATGAAAAGTTATTGCGGTTGAATTGAAACCGCAACCGCCCAGGGCCCCCGTGTGTGCGTGCGGTTTTTGTTTATTTAAATGCATTAGACTATGAAATATAAATGGGCCAGGACAGGCCATTAACTTGGCCATTCGCAGAACCACAATTGACCAACCGGATTGTTTACCCGATCATGGGCGCCATAAATTACCAGCCCTCCTAAATCATTAAAGGGTATCAAAAATTCCATTCCCCAGCCGGCCAAGATTTATGGCCTCCGGCCGATAAGCGCCAAAATCTCAGCTACCTGCATCCGCACGCAGGCGTTGGCCGCGTAATTCATGTGTCAATCAAATGTCAATGTCACTCCGAAATAAAGCGGCTAAAGGAACACAAAAAAGAAACTTTCGTCGCTCCAGACCTGACCAAATTCGGGCCTTATCGAGGGCCGAGTCGCGTTTGCTTATTAGTAAAATGAGCCGAAACACATGTTTCCCCCGTTTTGGCCATTGCGACGGCAGCGGCACAAAGGCCGCGTCACCAGCGCGCCACGGGCCACATCATCGGTCGTCGTCATCATCATCAATAACCGATTCATCAATGTCTCTTTTTTCCCACTGACGGACTGGCTGCTGGGCCGTCTGGCTGGCCGTCTGCTTGTCTTTCCTATTTTCTATTTATGTTCTTCATTTTGTTGGCGGTTCCGCATTGCCCTCCCCTCTGTGTGTGTGTGTAATTGATTTCTGGGTAGGCACGTGAGCTGCCCGCGTGAGCAAGGCCAAAACGAGAGAACCCCTATCACAGCCCATTAAATCCCGCCAACAGCCATTTAAGCTCGGCTTCTCGAACCCACTTGCCCCGAAAAGTATGCTAACATAAATTGCAAAAAGTCGATAGCGGAAATCGGGAGGAGTTTTGTAGTTAAAGAGATTTTATGGGAAGCAGAAGAAGCTTCTTTTATCTGGAAGAACTGAACTAACTGGAAGCCTAATAAAGAAGAGTATTTCAAATATATTTTTATATAGATTTTAAGGAAAGAAGAAGAAGCTGCTTTTATCTGAAAGAACTCTTCAAGTTTTTTATTCTGAGCAGGGAAGCTTTATAAAGAAGAGTATTTCAAATATTCTTATAGAGATTTTAAAGGAACAATAAGAAGCTTTTTTTTTATGGAAGAACTGAACTAACTGGAAGCTTGATAGAGAAGAGTATTTAAAATATTCTTATATAGATTCTAAGGAAAGAAGAAGAAGCTGTCTTATCTAAACCAACTCTTCAAGAGCTAAAACTGATTCCGGCCAGGGAAACTTTATAAAGAAAAATATTTTAAATATTTTTAAATAGATTTTTAAGGGAAGAAGAAGCTTCTTTTATCTAAAAGAATTCTTCAAGAACTAAAACTGATTCTGACCAGGGAAGCCTTATAAAGAAGAGTTTTTCAAATATTTGCATATAGATTTTATGGGAAGAAGCTTCTTCACCTGACAGATCTCTTGAAGTATTAAATCTGATTTCCTATTAAAGAAGAGTATTTAAAATATTCCTTTGCCCATCAGTTTAAAGATCTTTCGACTCTTTCGTGAGAGATCGTGAGTATTTTTCACGCTGCCATAACTACAACAATTAGAGGGGCGCTGGGGTGACTTTGGTTTTGCGCAATTTACATGACGTATGCGTAATAATTTGACCAATTTAATGGGTAAGCAGCAAATTGTTTTAGGCCGTTTTTGGTAGTTTATGGCTTTTCAAATAACTTCATTTATGGCAGAAACACAAGAAATGAAAATTAAAATTTAATGCCCCCCCACAGCCGACGACTGGGGCACGACGACCGATGGGCCAATTAAATTATAAAAATATAAATAAATAAACGCGGGTATTTTCACACACACTGGCAGCCTTATTCGTGTTCATTCGGTAATCGCGATTTATGAATGATTGCACACAAAATGGCGCACTCTTTCGTTGCCGTTGTTGTTGCTGTTGTTGCTGCTGTTGTTGTTGGCTTGGCCGTGCCGCTTACTTACCGTGTTTATGGCAGCCATCGCAATCGTCGCCGCAGCTGTTGTTGTTGTTGGCTTTGTCGTCGATGTTGATGGTGATTGTTGTTGTTGGTGGTATTCTTGTTCTGGTTGTAGCTATTGTTGTTGTTGTTGTGATGGTGGTTGTGGTGATGATGGGGATATAAAATCAAAAATCTGCAAAAAGTTTTTTATGATTTCTGTTGAATAGTTTTTTCTCTTCTTCTTCTTTCTCTCTTGCTTTCTTGGCATTCTTTAGTTTGTCATTTCTGTATTGGCGAAGAAAACAAACAAAAAACAAAAAATCTTTATGCATAGAAAAAAATGTGTGCAGAGCAACAAAAACACAAAAAGAGAACTAAGAATCCAAGAAAGAGAGAGCGAGAAAAATACGAGAATGAACAAAGAAACTAAAATAAAATAAGAATCACATTCAAAAAAAGCAATCGCGCCAAACAAAAAACCAAAAGGGACTACGGGGGGGTTAAGGTGAGCGGGGGGTAGGGAGGGGTATTGGTTAGTAGCGGGTGAAATGGACGGACGGCAACAGAGCGTGTATGCGGATACAACAATCAAAATGTATGAGAAAAAGTGACAAGAGATCCACGCCAGAGTTGCCGTCTTCTTCTTTTTTTTTGGTTGGCGGGCCAGGCGTGTGGAGAGGACTTAGCGAGGCGGGGGCGGTGATGGGTTGTTCGGGGGGCTTAGGGGATTTCGACTGACAGTTTTTTTGACTAAGCGAAATGATGACTGACTGACTGGCAGACTGGCTGACTGACTGTCTGTCTGGTTGTGTGTATTTGAGGTGTGTGTGTGCGTGTGTGTGGGGCATTTATTTTTTTTCGATTTGATTTAGTGAGGCCGAAATTAGTTGGGCAAAATGTGACATTGAAAATGGTCTTTTAATTTTTTGTAGGTTTTTTTTTTGGTTTTCTTTTGCGTCTCGTGGCGCGTTTATTTTCTTGTTTTTCTGTAGGTAATTTGAAATATTTTTTAGCGGCTGCAGTCGTTGGGTTTTCTGCATTTCTTGCAAGCTTCTGGCCGTCGTCGTCTCTTCTTATTTAATGACCAAAATTTGTTTTTGTTTTGGTTTTATTTTTAATTTAATTCACGTTTCCCCCGCCCGCCCAGCTTCGTACGTTCTGGGCCAAAAACATGCGCCAAAAATGCACTCAAAAACAAAAACAACCACAACAAAAAGGAGGCAAAAACAGCAACCGAAAAAAGCCCCCCACAAAAATTGGCAAATATGAGTTTGGGCCAAGGGGAAACCCCAATCACCCTCCCCACCCCCAGCCAATCAACTCGCCCCGGAAAACGGCCATCCAGGCTGCCTCCAAAGGCCTTTCCGCCGGCCTTCCCACCCCCGACTGCAGGGTATCCAGCGGAAATGATGACAAACTCGTCCAACTGCCCGCACACATGCCGCCACACATCACAGACCCTCACACACACACACACACACACAGGGTGCACTCGAAACGCAACAGATGCAAATTGAAATGCGTAAGATGCCAAGGGAAGGAAAAAGAGGAGGACGGGGGGCGGCGGCGGCGGCGGTGTGACGGCCAAGCCAAAGTATCTTGGGCCGCGCGGACGATGCCTTTTTAATTAGAAATATGCATTGGCACAGTGGTGCACTGGCACAGTGGGTCGGCGTCACTCTCGCCGCCGCCGGCAGTAAGCACTCGGAATGTTGTCGAGCGCGACGACAATTTGTTTCACAAAATGTTTGGCAAGGCGCCCACTGAAACACACTAATGAAGAAGCCAACAACAAGCCCATCAACATTGGCAACGACGCCAACAACAACAACGCCAACAACAACAACAACGGCAGCGACAATTCGCGCCGCGAAGCTCAAACAAAAGGAACGCGCAACACGAGACGCTCAGCCGCAGGAGGATCGGCGATCTGAGGAATTCCATGATGACCATAAAAAAAACCATTTTATGCCTCGGCAAATGTTTATGTTTTGGATGTGATAACCGCGCCCCCCGCCCCTTTGATTTGTTTTTCTTGGGGCTCCTTTGATATTTGTGGCCCACCTGCCATGCATGCGATAATTCCAATGAGCGCGGCAAATTACTTAATTACATTCGAGGCATTCCCCCCACAGATCCTCCCCATTCGCTGCCCCCCACCCGCTGCTCAGCCTAAATGAGATCCCCAGTCGCACGGCCTTTGCGTCATCGGTTGTTGTTTTTGCCGTTGTTGTTGTTGTTTTCTGTGCATCGGCCAAGGCAACACACGACCAAAATCGTCAAAAAGATTCCAGAAAAACAACCAGCGACCGTCAGATACTCTCACTTAAATTGCTCAGTCCCCAAGGCACTCAATAAAGCCTTCGGATCTGCCATGAGTTTCTGGGTAAATGGAATTTAAAGAGATCAAAGGGAAATTTTTGCTATGATCCTATAATCTCAGTCTTAATATTATCTTTCTGAGACAAAGAAATCCATTAATATTTCTAAGCGATTTTTTAGTGAGACAGTTAAGTTTGAATTCCATTTGCTTAGGAAATAATAGCAAGATCTCCAGATTAAATAGATCATCATTTCATTACCTTTTTTTAAGGCGTTATATTTGCTGAGGAATTAATAAAAACTTCTCCAGACTCTCCAGATATTATTATATCAATACCATTTCCAAGTTTTTAAATTTGTTCCAAAAATAATAACAAAATCTTCAGACTAAAGAAATCATTATTTCAATAAGCTCTTTAAGTCTTTATATTTGTTGAAGGAATAACAAAATCTCGAGACTGAAGAGATCTATTGTTTACTATCTTTTTTAAGTCTTTAAATTTCTTCCGAAAATAATTACAAATTCTCCAGACTGCAGAGATCAATATTTCAATACCATTTGCAAGTCTTTATATTTGTTCAGGAAATAATAAAAATATCTCCTGACTGAAGAGATCAACATTTCAATACCTTTAAATTTGTTGAGGAAATAATAACAATTCCTCGAAATTATAAAGATCAACATTTCAATACTTTTTTCAAGTCTTTATATTTGTTTAGGAAATAACACAAATCTCCCGAGAGAAGAGAACAGTTTTTCGATTAATTCTTTAAATTTCTTCGGGAAATAATAACAATCTCTCGAGATTAAAGAAATCCATTACCTTGTTTAGCTTGTTAAAATTCCAAATGTTAAGGCAATCGGCTATTAAAGGTCAAGCAAATGGGCCATTAGATGGGCCCATAAAAATAATGAATTGGTCGAGAGAAATCGAGTAAAATTGGCTAATCGAGATGGTCTGTGGAATCGGTGGTGGGACTGCGATTGAATCGATTCGCACGCCTTGGCAATTTCATGTCTTTGGCGGATTCCATGCAACGTCGACTTTCGCTAATCCCAGCAAAGCAAAAAGAAATATTAATTTTCCTCGGCTTTCCCGTGTGCGCCAGGGCCAAAATTGACTCACTGGGCCCCGCATGCCCGATTCGATAATTTCAGAGAGACTTGTTATTATTAATAGCGAAAGACAAAATTAGACGGCGGCGGAGGCGAAAATAAATTCAATGTTAGGCCAAAACGCGAAAGGAAATTCAGAAATTGGCATATCAAAATCAAAATCCAATTAAGTTCCTTCGCGCGCATTCAAAATAAACAAATAAAATCGCCGCACTTTCCCCTCGGTCAATGGCTAGATTCTTTCCATTGATGAGCCATCGATACATGCAAATTGTTGCCCCCTTGGGACATCAAAAGCCAAAATGATCGGAGCGGCCAACACGGCAACTCAGTTAATCGCTTGGCGGCCCGTAAACACTTTCCACTTTCCACTCTCAGCTGTTCGGAAGCGTCTGCTGGTCGTAATCGATGGAGAAGGAAAGTTTTTCGGGGGCCCCATAAACCCGCTGTGATTTAATTATCGAACACTTGGCGGAGCCGCCGGGCCGACTGGAGGGAGTTTTCCTCACCACTTTTCACCCACTTTGGTGCATTTATTTTTAATTTTTATTGGATATTACGCTCAAATGGCTTTCGAGAGTTGCATTTTCTCTTTGTTCTCCCCCCAGAACTGGGTTAATGGTTGCCACTCCCCTCCCCCTCTCGTGTGGAGCCAATGGAAAGTCCGGAGCCCCTCGTCTAGTAATTGACGTTTAAGCGCTTTGCCTGCTAATTGCTGCAGACCCTTCTGAAGGATTTTCTGTAATGCCTGCGGCCAATAAATAAGCACGATATTATAAATAACCGAATTGGCATTCGACCAGAACCTCTTTAATCTCCTTTTAAGCAGTTTTGAACCAACAGAAAGGGCTTACAAAATTTTAAAACATAAATGAATAAAAGTTCTCTTTAAACATCATCATATAATGGCTGAAAGGGTGAGGATATAAAGCCAGGAAGGGACCTTGTTGTTGGATTATTATAAGCTTTTTGTGAAAGTTTTTGTTTAAGGATCTCGGTAGAGATTTTAAGGTTTGAAGAGTTTTAAAAGCAACCTGAATAAAAGGTCTTTAGAATCTTTAAACATCGTCAACGTAGAATAGCTGAAATGCCTTGGAATTTGCGGGAAGAGTATAAAGTCTGACAGGGCTTTCGATTTATGAATATTTTATGCTTTTTGAATGCGTTTTTGTTTAAGGGGCTTAACAGAGATTTAAGGGCTTAAAGAACTTAAAAGCAAACCGGAATAAAAGGTTTTTAGAGCCATTAAATCTTCAACATAGAATAGCTAAAATGCTCTAGAATTAGCATCCCTCATTCTTGGATTATTTTCTGCTTTCTCAAGGCGTTTCTCAAAGGTCTTGAAAGGGGTTTAAAAGATTAAAGAATTTGAAAACAAACCTGAATAAAAGGTCTTTAGAATCATTAACAAAGAATACCGGAAATGATTTTTACAGTATAGAGGACTCTCGCTTTTAAATTATTTTTTAGTATTTTGACGTCGTTCTGGTTCAGTTGTTGACAAATTTTTAAAGGCCATTGAAAGGTCTTGAAAACCCTAATTAAGTTTAAGCGCGACTTTTCTAACCGAAGATGGAAAGGATTAAGGCCACGGCGAACTTTTAAGCTGCTTACGGCCAACCTTAACCCAAATCGAAAAAGTCATAGCTGAAAAAGGAATTCTCGTTGAGTTTGCTTCCCTTCAATCAGCAGTGAATAATATTTGGATGCATATCTTTTTCGAGGGAATTTCATGAAAAATCCAGCAACCCCACTGGACCAGAGGAAGGGCAAATCGAATCTAATCGATGCGATGGGTCCCTGTGCTGGGGATTGTGCAATTCCCTTTGTTTGCATTGCAAATTACGAATTTCCCGTGGCATAAATGAATTGAACTCGGAATCGATTCCGAGGACGGACGTTGGTTTTGATAATTTCATTTTGCGGGGAGACGAATGAAAATAACAATTTCCATTTATTAAAATGAACAATTTCTGCCGTTTTAAATTGAAAAATAAAGTTTCCATATCTCTATCGAAACGTGTGTGCGTGTTGGTGAATAAATAACTAAAAATAAAATACGAATTTTATGCTATCTGCGTTGGTGTGAGTACACTAAGCCAGCGGGAGAAAAAGGCATAAAAATTAATCACATTTTGATGACATTTCATTTTAAGAATGTTGGCCGGCGTGCGGCGCGGCTAGGCAAACATCCATTGTATCTGCACACACACAGAGGCAGATATAGAAAGATATAGAGAGAGGTATGTATAGAGATAGAACAGATATAGAGGTACACATATAAATAAGTTTGGGGCGCAGTAAGTAAAAATTAATTTTATTTCGAAAGGCGAAAGGCGACACTGCGAGCCACCCAAGCGGCCCGAAAATTCGCAAGATTCTCTCGCTGCACAAAACAAATCAAATGGAATTAGTCACAGCAACAATGCAACAGTACAAAACTTGACTAATTCAATTCAATTAATAATGTAAAAGCAATCCCGCCGGCCAGAAGAGTAGGCCGGGCGGAGGTCAGAGTACGCCGGGCATAAATCTCTAGCAATGTCGTCGCTGTCGCTTGGCACAGTGGGCCTCAAACTCTAATGGTTAATTAAAAAAAAGGCAACCAAAATGCAGACACGCTGCCCCGCCAGACACGACGCCCAAACTGTGACGCCGGCCATCCATGAACATGGCCGACGGCCGACCGAGTTGGCCGGCACTGGCGACCGTCAGTCAGCCAGACAGAGAGACAGACAGAGAGACAGAGTCAGCGTCATACAAAGGGGCGGGGTGGTATGCCGACAATGGCTGTGCCTTTTGCCAAAATCAAGCAAAAGAAATCATATGCATTATTCACTGCAAGAAATGTCGAAATGAGACGCCAAGTTTTGCAATGCGAGGCATTACATGTGCTCATCATTAGGGCACAAAGACAGTCGGGCAGTTGGGCAGACTGTCTCTTTATATAGGTGTGAGTATACAAAGTAGAATCGGACATACTTTGGCAGAATCATCCACGTTTCATCTATTGTTCGCGGCGAGGAGCGCAAGTTCCACTTCAAAAAACATAAAATACGCGCCTATTTATTTATAGAGAATCGCTCATTTGATTTACGATTTCATTAAATCAGCTAATGGACATGCCGGCCGTCGGATAAGCCAACCAGCCAACCAAACCGACAGACAGATAGCCAGACACTTGGACATTTAGATAGCCAACTAGCAGCGGTCCCCGGCGATCAACGCTCATACGCCGCATTGGCTGCTGCGCTTTATCAGCGTCGCCGTCGCCCCATCCTTGGTACTTAGGATCAGCGAGCGATCGACCAACCGACCGACCACCTGTCGTTGTCTGTAGAATTGGCTGAGCCAGACGGCCAATTATGAATCTGTCTGAATTGCACTCAAAGTTGCTGCCGGCCTCCCTGAGGCCGTTTAGGAATTGGGCCAGCTCACGCGCACTTCGGGCAGCGCAAATTTAATTACCCCAACGACAAACTCAGCCAAATGCTTGACACATTTCCAAGTCCGGAGACCCAAAGTCTATAAAAAGCAAAGGAATTCGGTTAGGAATTGGAAAAAGCCTTCCCATTGAAGCCTCTTTAAATATCTTCAATGAAGTGAAGCGCTTAGATTGAAGACAAATGAATCTTAAGAGATCAAAACTCATTCCGGAGTCTGTACATTCTGAGAGCGTTTCGAGCTCAACTCTTTAAGGTTTTGAGACCAAATAAAAGCCTATTCTAGAGATATAAACAGATTCATGCCGTCCAGAATTTAATTACCCCAACGACAAATTCAGCCAAATGCTTCAATGGAATTCGCTTAGGAATCGCAGAGAGCCTTTGAATACCATTGAAGCCTTTTTAAATATCTTCAATGATAAGATCAGAAATCGCAGAGACCCTTTAAATACCAAAAATTGGAGCATTACCAAACCTTCCCTAAATTATCTTCAATGAAGTAAAGAGCTCAGATTAAAGACAAGTAAGTCTTAAAAGTTTAGGAATCGCAGAGAGCCCTCGAATAACAAAAAATGGGGCTGCCCTAAAGCCTCCTTAAATTCTCTTCAATGAACTAAAGAGCTGATTTCTCGCGATAAAAGAGAAATAAATCTTGAAAGATCAGAGCCCTTCATTCTTGGTATTCCTCCAAAAATCCGGCCTATAGTCTGTGTATTTTAATGAAGTGAAGGCCTCTGATTTTCTCAAATTGAAAGACAAATAAATCCTAAAGAATCAGAGCCTTTCAGTCTTGGTATTCCTCAAAATTCCCTCCTTCAATCTGTGCACTCCGTTTTGAGCTCAACTCTTGGGGTTCTTGAGACAAAAGATAAGCCTCCCATTCTTGAGATATAAACAGATTAATTTAAATATATAAATAGTCTTCGGTTAAGTTTAAAGACAACTGTGTGATCTTGTCAAGTTGCGTGGCGCGCTGGCATTAATTTGCGTCAGTTTATGGTTTATTAAATTTCCGTGCAGTTTTTTAAAAGCGATCCGAGCAGCCGTCGTGCGTTTTATTTCGTGTCTTTTATCTGATTTGAAAATTAAGTTTGCTCTGAAATGTCTTGTCGACACACGTGCCACAGTTGACGAAAATAAATTTTGTCATAGACTTGGCCAGAAATTAATAGTTCATCAAATGCCCGACGCTGACAGACGGACAGCCGGCCGGCCGGCCGAGAGTTCCCGCTGCCGCAAGTGTTGAAGGAAAAGGCGGGCCCCGGGGGGCCGTGAAAAATCGCATTTCTAACTTAACTTGACTTTCACTTTATCAGCGATAGATCAACGCAACGCCGGCTCATAAGTCATGCGAGTTGCTTCCCCGTGCTGGGAATATATCCATATCCATATATATAGATGCCCCTGAATACACGCAGACGAGCCGGTGGCGTTGTCTCTTGCCAAAGCGGCGGCGACTTAATGAAGAGTATTACCGCATACGTAATTTGGTTAGAGAAAAAAAAACAGATATCGGGGTTTTCGGCGACGCGTAAAAAATACAAGAAAAATAAATAAATATGAAATTCCTTGGCACGGTGACGTCAATTGTCTTTGGTGCGGTGGCTCGTAAATTTCTGACTAACGCCGCCCTCCCTCCCCGTCAGGGGGGACAATGGGAAGAAGAGTGGATTCCAAGGAAAATCCAAGGTGTCATCTGGTGGGATTCTCGGTCGATTTGTGACCTCCCCCGGCCCCTGACTGATTCTGGGAATTTTTTTGTTGCCCCTGTCGATTATTATTGGCTCGATTATCTCATCGGAGAGAGGCTGGGGGTGGCTGGGGGAGGCTGCCTTTGATTTCTTTGCACCTGGAAGCCCAACAAGGAAACGCGCCAATGCTTTCTGCTTCTTGGCAACGTCATTGAACTTTCGAAAGTGTCCCGGCCTCCGCCGATAAATTCCCATTGTTTTCTTGGCAACAGCAGCAACCCACACACGACGGGTAGCCGGGCCCGCGGCTGAAAGGGGTCCAGGTAGGCGGGCGGGACGGTTGGGTTTTCTTGTCAGCACATATTTTAAATGCTTGTTAATACCAGTCATAAATATCACACACACACGCACACACACACACGCGCGCGGATATAAAGAGAAGAATGGCGTAGCACAGATTTGGGGGCTCGGTTGGGTCGTCGAAAGTCGAGATTAAATTTAATTTCAGGGCGGGTCTGGGGGGCGGGTCAGATCCACTTGACACGAGCTTTGTTAGTAAGTTGAAGGTTGCGAAAAAAGAACTCAATTAAAAATTTGGCACATGAAATAAAAAGTCCAAAAACTCAAAGCATTTCATACGGGGGATTTGGTCGGTGGTTAGTGGGCGTCAGGGACAAATTTTCATTACAAAGATTTTCAGATTTTCCTCACTCACCTCTCGGCTTTCAGCTGCATTTGCATGGTCCGCGTTCCACGGTGCGTATGATGGATGCCGTTAATTTCGTTTGATGGCCGTCGACGTCAACTGCCTCGTTGATTATCTGGGGGCACACGGGCCGATCGCAGGCGAAGGCTTCCGCGGTTGTGATTTAATATTTTTATATTTATTTAGGAATTTATTTTTTTCGGACTGTTAGAAACACGCGCACTCACTTTGTGGTCCACGGCGGACGCGGCGGCCATTTTAATCAATATCCTGGGCTTTCTTTGTACCGCCGACGGGACACTTTGATTGACAGGCTGGGAGGCAAGTTGTCAGTTGGGGAATTACATTTTTTTATTTGCGAGCGAAAGTGCAAATTGCTGCTTGTTGTCCGAATCGCTTTCAACGGAAACTTATCGAAGGAAATTGAAAGTTTCTAGGATTTCTCTTATTTTATTTGGTTTTCTTGTAAAGAGGACGGCTTGACACACTTTAGATTACAATTTACAGTTAGCTGTGGAAGAAAACAAAAAGAAACAAACCAATCGATCAATTTCACTTATTCTTCAAGCCAAAAGTTTAAAATTGAAAGTTCAAAGTTTAAAGTTGAGAGTTTTGTTTGTTTTCAATTGCCTTCAATGTTTTCTGTGTCTTTCAATGGGTTTTTCGAATTGGGTAACCTGAATTTCTTGATATCAGCCGATGAGTTTTAATTGCTGCCCCGCCCACCCGCCGCCCTCTCAAGTGCTTGTCGAAATTTCGATTCGGCTGTTCTGGGGGTCGGGTGGTCTGGACGGCTGTCTGTTTACGAAATTGTACTGCTCCATTAGACCGCTTAAGAATCTGGGCCCCGCCCCCTCTTTACAATTGTGGGCTGCACTTTATATAAGCAGAGCGCAAGTAGAAAAGGAATCCTGAGCGACGGCGTTGAAAATTACTGAAGTTTTCCTCAATTTGACTTTAGGTCGTTGGTGTAGAGTAATTTTATTTTTTATTTTAGGCCTTTTTTTTTGGTTGGTGCTTGTCAAAATTGCCGCATTAAGTGCAAAACTTTCGAGGCAATTTTTTTTTGTTCGCCTACCCAAAAGCGCCCTAAAGTTGCCCAGCTTGTTGTTGTTGTTGTTCTTATCGCTGTGCTTATATTAAATAATATTCTTTGTATGTATTAGAAACACACACAGGAATACACTCGAATACGTCGAAACCGAGCGCATAAAAAAGAAGTCAAAATAAATCGATAAACGCTTCGCTACATAAGCCAGCAATACATACACACACACACACACACACAGTTACAGCCCATGAAGCAAACAGCAGGCTCCACGAGCAACAACAACAGCAGCAGCAATAAACAGCCTCCAACGGCAGCGCAAAATGTTTTTGCCTTTGCCTCCTTCAATCGTCCTTTCGCCCCCCCAAAAGGCAGCTCATTCATAGCCAGCCGACGAGCAACGGACCGAATCCAGGATGAGGGAGGCGGGTGGCTCGTCGGTTCGTTCGTTGATTTCATTTCGTTTTGTACATTTGTAACTGTACATATATATATTCCGATGTAGGTGTGCGTGTGTGTGTGTGTGTGTGAAGCAATATAGTAGGTATAACGGTGCTGCTGTCTGTATGTCCTGCTGGTTTATTCGCACGCCTGACTGTCTGCCAGTTCGCTCGTTTTTGGCGCTCTGTGTATCTCTCGCTTGGTGTGCGTGTGTGTGTGTGTGTGTGTGTGTGTGAGGGTATAACGGATGCTGTTGTGTACTCCACAATTCGCTTCGTTTATTTCAGTGAGTGGCGTGCGTGAGTCGTCGTCCTTCGTGAGCAGCGGGTGGATGGGAATCGCTTGCTTTGTGTTTTTCGGGAAAAATCAATTAAAATTTAACGCACGTTCGCCACGTAGCATTACATCCAGGAACATCGTTAACCTCCCCCCACCCCCACGCCCCTTCCTCCTTTTTTTTGTCTACCGTTTCTCGGGGGATTCTTGGTGGATTTAACCAGAAATACAATTTTCGTGCGAGGAGCCAAGGCAACGCGGCTTTTAATTTGTATAATTTGAATTTTAATTAAATTTTTTTTATAGGTTCAATTGGCGGGCCCCAAAAAAGGATCCTGGCCTGCAACAGCTGCCAGCGGAAAGTTCTTATTGCTTTTCGGGGGGCGGAGGAGAAAATAAATTTAAGGGATTCTGGAAATCAGCTGATTGACATTTAAATTGTTGGCCAATTGAGTGAGGGGAATCCACAATTCAAAACTCTCAAAACTATAATCCCCCCAAAGTAGCCCATTTCATTAGCCATAATCCCCCGACGGGCGCGCTGAAAATGTCGTCTGTTTTTCAAGAAAATTCAAGAAAATCTTTTTGGAAAATTTCCCACACAACACATGCACTTTTGGCCTTGCCATTCACACACACAAACACCCACAGCAATCCACTTATTCATTAAAGATCCTCAGCTGTCCCCTCGGCCTCCCTTCGGTCTCTCTTTCGAGATTTCTCTGACGATCCATTAACCGATCAGCGAGGAAGAGAATTTTAGACAAATTGTTTTTAAATTTTCTTGCTGCTGGCTCGTAAATGCGGGGGGGGGGAGGGGAGGCAACAACAATGTAAATAAACAAACTGTAATTTCCTCATGGCCAATATTTGACTTTTAAAGTCGCAGCAAATAACGGGAACCCGGAGTCCGAGCCAGCGAAATTTTCTCGTAGATTTTTCTTTGTTTTTCGGACTTTTGAACAAATAACCTCACCCCCGCCCCTCTCCCCTTTCCTAACCATAAATCAAAGCCCACCCGGAGTGTGTCCAAAGGAATTTAATGAGATTTTCAGATCTATTAATAGATTGTGGTGGGCGGTTGCAGGTGTCCTGCAGGCTTCTTTGCCTGCGCCAACCTGTGGCTCTGCCCGTTGCCATGCCGACTGCCCGGGCAATGCAGCTCGAATAGAGGGGCAGGGGGGTGGGTTAAAAAAGTTAAACCAAAATCACCGAATAGATGGCATTCATACGGTTGGGCGGTTTGTCAATGGTGGGCGCCGCAAACTGGGTGAAGGTCGAGATCCTGGCCCCGCTGCGGTCCTCCAAGGGTGAACGGGGCTGGGGCCTGCTGAGGTTGCAGTAATGTTGAATATCCATTAACAAAACACCCACCAAATCATCAGCGAGTGCAGATTTAGAGCAAAGGTAATACGACCCCCACCCCCTCTCGCCGTGCTGGCAAACATGCGCACACACGAAGGACATGCAAATACAAACTTGCAAATGCGAGCACCGCTGGCTGAGAGTGTTTGTATTATGCATACATAAAACAACAAAACAACCCCCAACCACCAGGACACCCGCAGCACCCCACCCCCACTCAGAGTCCTGTTTGCTGTTTGGTTGGCGGGCGAGCCTTTATTCTGTCTGCTTTCATAACTCCTGCCGCCTTTGGAGACACAAACACACCGATAAATCTTCAGCTGGCGCCTCTTCACTCCTTTTCGATCCATAAAGCGGCTGCCTATGGCGCGTCGCTTGGTCTGGCGTTTGCTCAATTGTCTGTCCGTCTGTCGGTCGGTCGGTCGGTGTTTTTGCTTTATCTTTGTTCTTTGTTCTTTTTGGCCTTTTTAGCAGGCTTCCCCCCTCCCCTCCCCCCAACCGCCCACTGCCATTCAGGCGTCCTTAACACGAGGGTCGCCCCGTTCTCGTCCTGCTGACAGCATCCCTCCCAATTACTCACACATTCAACGAGCACTCATTTAAGCGAAGCCCGCAACAACAAAGTTAACCCTCCGAAAGGCAGTTGGGAGCATTCGGTTCGTCCCTTCGTCCTTTCGTGTTTTTGCCCTCGTCCTCGTTCGGTTCGGTTTGGTTTGGTTCGGTTGGTTGCCTCCAATCGGGCATTCGTTTTCGTTTAGCTTCTGTCGGCTTGTCTGTTTTCTGTATCCCCTTTCGACTGCCCATCGCACAGTGGGACCAAACGAGATTTATAATTCCAAATTGAAAGAAATAATCAGGAATGGAAATCGGTTAAAGTGTTTGAAATATATAAATAGCATTCAATCGATGCTTAGCACAAATAAGCCATTGAATCATTTGTATAATAAATAGCATTACTTTCTTATCTTGAGACTTCTCATCCCTTGAAATAATTGAAAACCGACTCTTTCATTTGTTATAAAAAATCCCAAGAAATATCCAGGATTGAAAATCGGTTTAAATGGCCTTATATATAAATTTCATTCAATAGAAGCTAAGAAGGTCAATTAACTGTGAAATCGTTTATATAGTAAATAGCTTTATACAGAGCATTCAATTTCCCTATCTTGTGGTTCCTCATCCCTTAAAATAATGAATGGAAATTGCCACAATTGAATATAAAATCACGATAAATGTTCAGGATTTAAAATCGGTTAAAGTGGGTTATTATAAAAACTGCGCTCACTCGATTCTTAAATCATATAAACTCTGAAAACCCGCATATCGTTAATATCTTTATGCAGAGGCTTCTACAAGTAATTCCGTTCCATATTAAATTGAAACTCGAGTAAATAAACGAAATGCCATTTATCATAAATATCTCTATGCAGAGATCTTCTTAAACTTCCAGTTCCCTTCAATATTGATTGAAACCCGGACAAATTAACCTTTAAGCTCGAATTACTATTATATTATGATCATTATGCAGAGATCTCTTGAGACTTCCCATTCCCTCCAATATGGAATTGAAACCCGACTAATTAACTTCTTTTAAATCCTGATTTGCCATTTTCATTGCATACTTTCGGCCTGAGCTCTCTCCTTTAAATTCGCATTAAAATCTGCTCCACTGTGCGGTCGACACCCGCATCTTTTGGCAGTTGAAAAACAGATAAACTCGCAATCACACAATAGTTGTGTATGTGTGTGTGCGGGGGGGAGGGGGTGGGGGGCAAAAGGCATTAAATGGATTGTTTCGCTTGTCCAGAACTTATTCGAATTTTAAGAATGCTGTCGCAACTTTGACACAGTGTGCGGTGCGGTCGTTTGTCCTTTCGTTTATTACTGCTCTTCATCTACGCGCGCGTCTGCATGTGTGTGTGTGTGTGTGTGTGTATGTAGGCTACTGTGTTAAAAGTTTGTTTCTTGGCTGCTGGACGGCCAGCCACGCCCCCGCCCCGAGCAAGCCAAGCGGAAAGCCGTTGGAATGAGCACTGCGAATTTATCGGGCGCCTTAGTAAGCAACTGTGCGTGTGTGTGTGTGTGTGTGTGAGTCTTGGCAAAGTTCTTGGCTACAATTTTTATTATTTAATTGTTCTTGTTGTTGTTGTTGTTGTTGTTGTTGTTGTTGAGCTTTGTATTTGACTTGAAAGTTGAGATGGCGCGTTGGGGATTTTGAGGGAACTTGGCTTGTTTTGTCCTGACAGCAGAGATGCCAATCGGCGGCTCCTTTAAGGACTTAAAGTGCCGTTACTTTGCGCTTACCAAATTTAAGCAGTTCCAATTAAAGCCGAGCAATTTTGTTGTTGTGTTTTTAGGAGCTTTGGCGAACGCCAGGATACGACCAACAGCAAAAACCGAGGGCTTGGCCGAACGGATACTCCTCGTGTACGTGTATGTGTGTGTGTGTGTGTGTGGTTTGTTTGCTTGCGAATTGAGCGTTCGTGTGTAAGCCTGTGTGTGTGTGTGTGTGGGGCAGGATGCTGGTGAAAGAGCAAAAGAAAAATTAAGCCAAAAACCAGGAACCCTTACTCCTGAGCCCGTAGTAAAAAGTTCGTGCCGCACACACACACACACACACAGAAGGCGCACACGCACATTTGTCAAACGGTAAACTATGTTGGGCATGTCGGTCTGCCAGCCAGCTGGGCGTCCTCCCCCACCCCCTCCTCTCAGGGTTGTGTGGCTGTATTCGGGAGTCACATAATCCCGAACAACACACACACACACACACACACACAGACACGTAGAAAGAGGTGGGTGGCAGGGGGCCTGGCAAGCAATTTACTGTATTGTATTATGTATGAATTCGGTGTGTTTTTCTTCTTTTCTACGTCAAATGACAGCCATAGATGCTTTAACTCCTGTGTGTGTGTGTTGGTGAGTTGTTTTAATACCTAGCAATTTACAGTTATACACACGAATGTCAAAAATCAAGAAAATCTCCAAACTGAAGTTAGGGAATTTAGTGGTTTTCTATGTTTTTCGTTGAGAAAGACCGAAAAAGTTGAGAGCGTTTTGGAAATCGATTCAATGTCAAGAGGACTTTTCGTTAAATTAATGGAAACGATTGCAGAGAATTCACATTATTACCTTATTTTTGAATCGGCTGTCGCGTTGTGAAAGAATTAGTTTAAAATTTAGTTAGTTTGTTTTTAAAAACATATTTACATATATATGTTTGTATGTAGATGTAGATTCGTAGGTATGTACAATTCATTCGCGATTGCTCTTCGTTCACAAGACTTAAAATCAACAATTTCCGTTGAGAGTTTGCAAATTTCTTGCCGTTTTTCTTTCGTGTAACTTTTTTTAATATTATTGGCAAATTTAAAATGTTGTATTTATTTTTTTAGTATTTTTTTTTTTTTGTAATATTTTTACGGGTAGAAAAAATTAAAAACGCGCCGTTGGTATCAAAATGGTTTATAGCGACTTGAACGTTTTGCATGCGAACCAACAACTATTTCGGCCAAATGCGCGCTGGCCAGCCAGAAGCTCTCCACGGCCAAGATGCTGAATGCTGTGTGAGCATCGCGCGGACCAAAGTCCCCCAGAGCTTTTTTTCTCTTCAGCTTCCCTAGTCGCGTGGCCCCGAAGTCGTCACCAGCAGACTCCACTGTGCTGGCCAAGCAGCAGGATTTACTAATTAAATTGCCAGTGAAAATGCAGAAGCTCCAACAAATAAATAAAATTTAGGTAGAAAAAAATCCACTTCGAATTAAATTTAAATGGCTGACGGAGAATACAAGAACCAAAACAAAGCAAACACCCGTTAGAAATTCAAACCCAGCAGGCCAAACCAAAGAGAAACGGTTAAGTCTCTTTGCATGGACCAATGCGCCTAGGGACAGAAAGAGAGGGCGATATTCGCGCATGCGCTTTGAGCCACGCTTGCCAGACTGCCAGGAATCTGAGAGAGCTGCCACCCAGCAAAAAACCCAGCCAGTGGGCGCGCAATTTGAATCGCCCGTCAATCACGTGATTCATCTGATCGCTGGCTCGCCTGCGTCTGCTTGTTTTGCTAGTTTTGCTTATCAGCGGCCAAACTCTGACCTGGTAATGTTATGAAATCAATGAAAACACGAGACAGTTGCCCGGCTAAGCATTATAAATAGCCCAAGTCTCGTGTGGCTGGTTATCAGTAGCCCGGCAACCCATCAAAAATGATAGTGAAACTTGTGGTGGCTCTCAGTCTGGCTATTGGCCAGGTCAGCAGCAATGGTAAGTGAAGTCACGTTAAGCCTCCCTTTGCATGACATTCCTTCAGTTCTCCAGCGGCCCCAAGAGCGAGCCATGCATCCTTTATTCGGTGAGCCTGCTGAAGGAGCGCGTTTCAAACGCGCCATGCCCCACATCCAGTTCGAGGCTTTGAAGGCGGAGGAGCTGCACGCGGACTACTGGCATGCCCTGGCCCGTGAAACCCTCGAGCAACAGCTGGAGAGCAAGGCCCATTTGAACACCCAAACGGCCAGGAACTTGTTGCTGTTCCTGGGCGACGGCATGTCCATTCCCACCATCACGGCTGGAAGGGTCTTCCTAGGCGGAGAAGACCAGCAATTCGCCTTCGAGAAGTTCCCCTTCGTGGGCCTGAGCAAGACTTATTGCGCCAACATGCAGGTGGCCGACTCGGCCTGCACGGCCACCGCCTACCTTGGCGGGGTCAAGGCC
>JBAMCP010000312.1:0-62152 GCA_037075105.1 Lissocephala sabroskyi | reverse complement strand
ACCGAACACAGATGGGAAACGGTTAAGGGTGAAAACAGAACACATAGAAAAGAGAACAGGGTGAGGGGAAATATAGAAAGGTAAAAGAGAAAGCAAATAGAATCCAAACCGGACGGACTGGCGGACGGAAAGACATTTAAGAGCAACTATTGGGAGTGGACGAACTTACCTGTGGACAGATCCAAGCAGCGGGATGGTTGGAATCCATAATTCAAATGAGCTTCAAATCCGGCAAAAAGTATAAAAGTGCGAGTGCCGGGGGCTTGACCCTTCAGTCGATCGCGATCTGTTGAAGCGGTAGGTTGTGCGCCTCTGCTCCCTCTCTTCCCCACTCCCTACCAACTTCCATCCCACTCTCCTCTCCCAATCATTTCTCCCACTTACCTCTCCCCTCTCCGTACCCTTAATGCCCTCTTTCTATATTTCGCCGCGAAAAGTGTGAGAGGGCCGCGTCCGCTAGTCTGTACTACGAAGGTTTAGGGTATATCACAGTCGGGCCAGCTCGATTGATACTTCCTTACTTGTTTTAATCTAGAAACCATCTTGATATAGATAAAAAATTGATCTCTAAACCTCAGTGTATCAGTTTTCTAAGCTGATTCAAAGCCTTGATTTATTTTGCCTGAGTAAAGTGAATTCAACTCCAGCAATTTATTCGCTTTTCCCCCAACAATTGTTCTGCTTATTCGTGTCATATTCGGATAATTTTGTGATATTTTTCCCCCACTAAAATAATCTTTTTATGCCCTTTTTTTGGCAAGCAGCTTGCCCCAAAGTTACCTTTAAAATTTCCTCGTTTATCTTTTTGTTTTATTTCCTTCATTTGCAGTTATAGAACCCAGGATATTTATAGTGATGTTAATGCCCCGTGAGAACCCCAGCAGTTGCTTCAGGGCTTTGTTTGCAGCCCGCTGGAGGTGAGTACAATACAAAATACCAAGACGGGGGAAATAATAAATTAAGTGCAATAAAAACTCACAATTACAAAAGCAGGGGAAATAACCGGCCACTTGGATTCGCCTCCTTTGAATCGCCAATTGCCCGAGTCGTTGATTTAAATTAAAGTTTCGGTGCTGAGATTTTTTCTTTGGGGGCGCCATCAATAACACGGGCACTGGCGGTACAGTCACTTCCGAAATGAACAGTTATTGCAGCGTCATGCCAGCTGTTTGCATTGTCCATCAGACGAGGGGCTCTGACTTGGGCAACTTTAAGTCCTCGAGTGCCGTCTGGTCAAGGCATTCTTTGCCCGTCTGCACGAGGCATTTGAGGCACGCGGCGCTCGCTGCGTATGAGTGATTTTCTGTTCCTAAGCCAGTAGTCGGCCCCTTTGAGATGCCAGCCACTGGCTTTGGCTTGAATCCAGTGGTTGACTGAGAGTATCTTCTTTCCCCCCTGCAGTTTTATTGAAAAGTGTCTGCGAGTTATTTTTATAGAGCCACTTTCATTGGGGGGCGTCAGCCGACGACGAAGTGGCAACAGCAGCAGCCGCTGCTGCTTAACTGCTCTGTCAACTTGAGTTACGGTTTATTTATATGACCTCAAATAGCAGTTAAATTTCCTCGGTCCTTTTGCTCTTTGGCGCTGGAAATTTATTGCCTGAATGCAATCAAATTCGCTTTTTCTTCGCTGCAATCTAGGAGAAAAATTCTGCTCCTCTCGAACCCCGACGAGCAATTCATTCTCATTTTTTAATTAAACTCAACAGCGGGCGCTCGGCAACAACACCAGCAGCAGCTACAATAAAATCGCTGGCAAATTTGCTTAGCTCCGTGCCATCGTATTAGACATTTTTGCATTGTTCCCCTGGCTGGGGTCACAATGAGAAATGTCGAGTTCAGTTTTTGGCTAAACTTTTTCCCCACCCAAATTCATAGACATAAATCAACCAAAGCAAGGCTGCTCCCCAACGGGCTGGCCGCCATGTCGCAAATGAATTGCATTGCCGAAAGTACATAAAATCCTATGCTCTTCGGTGGGGGCTGAAACTTTTGGCGGCAAACTAACGAGCGTCAGAGTAAACTGTCCGCCGGTACACAGCGGCCGCCGCTGCTCTCTCCAATTCTCTCATTAAACATAAAAAAGTAGAGCCAAACAACTGCTGGGTGGGCCGGGGACACCAAAAGTGTCCCATCGCCCATCGCCAAGGGCCGAGAGAGGCCAGCCGGCGGCCCAATTGCCATGTCAACAAGCAGCCGCTACAAATTAGATGTTGCATACTTGCCGGCGCGAGCGAATTTCAAATCCGCTGCAACAGGCGGGAAGAGATTTTTATGGTGCTGATTGGAATTATATGGAAAAGTTATTGAAACTGTTTGAATTAAAATATATTTAATGGAATGCATTTCATTATCAAAAAGTAAAAAAATTCTAAAAATATTCTGAGTAACTTCTGCAACAAATTGCACAAGAGAACTGCTTGCTTGAATTGCTTGGATTATTTGAACAGCCTAAAGACATCTGAGCTTTAACTATTAACTGATTTAGAAACAAAATTGAACAAACTCGCTGAAGATTATTGTTTAAAAATTAATTGCATTAAAAGTCTTTTTTTAAATTGAATCTCACTTCTTTTATAAACATTAAAAAGGTCGCCATAATTCTTCAATTTCAAGACTCAATTGCTGTGGAACTTTATTTGCTTTTTCCAAAATTACATTTCTAATTCTTTTCTATAAATCCAATTCAATTTCAAAGTTCTTTTGAAGTTGCAAGCCCCCCAATTGAAATACCCTACCCTTAACTCTATAAACTTTGAGTTGCTAAATCTCCGAAAAAGTTTTGTGTTTCGCATAGTTAGAGACAATGCACCGGCCCTTGTGCCCCCCGAGATCCTCTCGGTGCTCTTCTATGTAGTAGCCTAAATGCGACACAATGGACGGTGGAAAGTGTGCAATACAAAAGCTTCAATGGAATAGTAGCCGCGTTGTGGAGCGTGAAAGAATAGAAGAATTTGGAAGAACCTCAGACTCCTCAATGGAGTGGAGCTGTTTTGGGGTCCAGGAAAACGGGGGGCGTGTTAGCCACATTTATCTTCGTTATTATGACGCTCGAATGGGCTATCAGCGAGCAGCAGCTAGCGAATGTTAAATATTTGAGAGAGAAAGAAATTTTCGACCAGCTTGGCGCGCTAATGCGGGCAGCCGACCGACCCTCTGTCCCTGCCGCTGGTCGTGGTGTCAAAAATGTTCCAACTTGTCATACGCAGCCAGCAGCAAGAGGACGGCTAGTCGGAGGGTTTGGGAGGACAAACAGAGTTGCATTCTGGCCAAGGCGGAAGACAAAGCCCCAACGACGTCGTCATCATCGTCGTCGACGGGCCCGTCCCGGCGGCCGGCAGTTGTAAACGGGAAGGAAATGGTAACTTTTTCCTGCACTTAATTAGTTTGGGCATAAGTGGAGCAGAAAACTTTCCACGCTTTCCCCCACTCTATGTGTGTGTGTGTGAGTTGTTCAAAAGCAGACAAACGGCCCTGGCAGTTGGACAGGCCAACTGGCGGAAATTCTGCCAGAGGCAAGAAACTGGGTGGCCCCCCGAGGCTCTGCCCCACGTGTGTGCGTATGTGTGTGTGTGTGAGGGGGAAGCGTATCTGGTGGCAAGGAAATTGCCTCATAAATGTTCATTACACAGTTTTGTGTGCAACTGTCGAATGGCCGTGTGAGTGTGTGTGTGGGGCGGGTGGTGGTGTCCTCGCCTTGAGGCTCCTACCAACTGAGCTTGTTAAATTTACTCAAAACATTATTGCAGTAGATAATTTTCAAATTGCTAACAAGAATTTACAATGCAGTCGATTTAGCCATACAAATTGATGGGCGTGGCAAACAAAAAAATACATTTTTGTGGACAGGACTTCAACGAACTTTTTTGGGGGGAATTAAAACAGAACAGGGCTTAAAATTTTGGTAGTTACATTAAGATTTTTAGGGCCATTCATTTCAATGAAAATACTATTTTTTGGGACTAATATTTTCAACTAAACCAGTTACATATTTTGAGGTTTTAAGCTTTTAAGATTTTCTAAAAGTGTATCAAGAGAAATTCAGGAACAAAAATCAACAAACAAGGTTTCTTGATTCTATAACTTTTTCAAGTTTTACCAGAAGTTGTGGATATTAAAATTTGTAATTTTGTTTGGACAAAATTTCCTAATAATTTAAGAAGTTTTTGGGATTTTCTGGGCTAAAAATTTGTTAGGAAATATTTTATATTTAATGAGAAAAATCATATTTTAAAATTGGGTGTTGGGATCTCTAAATTTAAAACTCAGACTCAGAGAAACCAGATTGCTTCCTTGATTCTTAACCAGACAATAGTGGCATGTTAAATAAAACGGTTTCCTCTTGAATAATAAACCCAAAACTCTGCGAAAGCGGCCACCGATTACTGAAGCGATGGTTATCCAGAAAAGAATCGAACTCATAATTTCCAGCGATAAACAGGCAGTAAAACATTTGAGCTCGTCGACCCATCAGGCGCCCAAGTGCCACCGCCCACGCATGCAGGACTTCGCGTTGATGGAAGAGGCGGGCCAGGACGACGAGTGGGAATGGTTCTGCTTAACGCCTAATTCGGTTATTAAGTACCCTGCGGCACTTGAAAGCGGCGACGATGCCGGCGACACTGGCGGCAAGTCGAATTCATTGTGGCTGCGCCGCAGTTTGTGGCAAGAGTTCATTGCCCGTTTTGTGGTCCGCCGGTCGTCATAGTCAGGCGGCATTCGTTCATGCATTACGCGTACTCAATATCCTGTTGGCCATCCTGGGAGGCACCGACAGTTCGGGGCCCTTCCGATCCCCAGTTGGATGTACGCAGTCGCCCCCCGTGGCGCTGGTGATGCTGGCAATAAATTAAGAACGCAAATAAATCATCCATTTTAATGTGACAGTTCCGACAAACGTACCACCAGCGCGAAACTGAACGGGCGGCCATCAGTCCGGATGGACAGACCGGATGGCTGGTGGTTTTTTCTGTCCCGCCTCTTGGCTGTTTGTCTGTTGGTTCTGTTGGTTTGTTTGTTGGCCATATTTTTTCGTGTTGACTGTTTTGCCGGACGGGACTGGGGGGTGTCGTATTCATCGTCCTTGTCGTTTTTATGCTCATTGTTTGCTGGCATTTCCGTTGGCAGCTCCTCGTTGGCATTTTGTTGCTTGCTAAGTACGCCGCTAACTGCAGCACTTAATAATTTTGAATTGTTTGTGCGGAATGTGCGAGAAGAATGCGGATATGTGGCACTTGAAATTCCACAATGTGGACGGGGCCACCGGAACAATGAAAAGACTTTTCTAATTGGTAATCATCGACAAGGGCGATTTGTGGGGAATTTGCCAGCCCCACAAAGTTACGTACATTTGAAGAAGATTTTTGAAGAGGCGGTTGCTATTTTATGTACTTTTTAGGGAAGGAAGACTTGTTCATTTGATAAGATAATTTGGGTTCATATTTCTCCAGAAGGGTTTGATTTTTTGGAGACTGAAGGGAATTTCAATTATATCTGAGAAATCTCTAACCTCTTTATTAGTTTCTCACTTAGTAGATCATTAAAACGCCTTCAAATAAATTCTTTTGTTCATTCGATATTTCTTAAAACCATTTCCAAGGAATACGTAAATTTCTTAAGTACGCTGTCTGAGTCTTGGGAAAGAGCTTGGGAAAGAAATTCAACCAATTTCCCTTTTACTTTATAAGCCCTAAATTCCTCAGTTTCATTTTCTTCGTTTAAAACATTTATCGGAGCAATTTACTTTCAAAATATTCAACACTTTCCTTTTTATAATCTTTAAAATTCAAAAGCCTCTTTAAAAATTCTTATAACTTTGGTATAAATTTCCTCTGCCCCGAACTTTCAACAGGAGTTTATTACTCCTTTTGTTTATATTTTAAAGAAACCTTTTTCCCGTCGTATCTTTTCTTAAAATCTGCTATTGGTATTGTAACTTTTATTATCCAAACTTCTTATTGATTCCTCGGTTGTTTTTGCTGCTGCAAACTTTTTTTCCTCGACGTGCAACAATTCCCAATGGGGGCACTTGCAACAGAGCTCCTTGGACAAAACACTGACGCGTCGGTTTACTCATCCAATTGACACCAGGAGGACGTTCATCCCGTTCATCTTTTTTATATCCATTGAATTCTGCTCCTTTGCGGCGCTCTTCCTTCCCGCCCATTGCCATGTATCAATGTCCGCGTCAGCCACTTGATTCTGTCATGTTTTTTGCCGCTCCATTAGAAATATTGCCTTTATCTGGCCATCGCCGTCCGCCTCCGACGACTGTTCAATTTCTTTATTAGAAAATCTGTTTTGTGTTGCCCTTCCCAGCCCAATGAGTAGGTGAATTGCCGTCTTTCTCTAAAAGTAAAACACGCAGATACTCACAAAGGACCAAAGTGAACTTTCCCATTGAAAGATGAAGTGATGGCGTCCTTTTTTTCTGCTGCCAACCTGCAACCGCGTTGCCTGCACCTTTTCAATTTCAATTGAGAAACGTGCACTTTTCAAATTTGCCCCACCGGTAAGCCAGTCGGGTGGACTGACGAGGCAGTCGATCCGAGTGGCAAATAAAAAATACAGCCAGGAATAAAAAAGCGGGCCAGGGTGGCCCAGAGATTGTAACTATGTGTATCTTTTGAAACTGCGGGTAAATCAAATCAAGCGCAAAATAGGAAAAAAGCCAATGAAATTGCCTGTCTTGCAGCACAATAAAAAGCCAAACAATCAAAGGCCCGCAGCCGTCAAAAAATAGAGAAACATGATATGAACTTTTAAATACTCTTTGGAGAGTAAAGGATTTCTATAAAATCTTTCACATTTTTCTGGTCGATAAGCCTTGGGACCTGAAGAATTCTTTTGATGAGAGTGACAGAGAAGAAGGGTTAAATTTGAGGATCATATAATTAAGAAAATAGAGTTTGTTGAGCTTTCCGAATGGGAAGATTGGTAATCACAGAATAGTCTAAATTGGCCCACATTTGAATTTAATATTCAGTCTTTAGAGTTCTCTTAAAACACGTAGATGTCGCCTGAAGATTTGTAAAAGAGCAAGTTCTCGATTTCGCAAACGAAGAAATGGAAAGAAAATGAAAGATTTTTCAGCCGATTCTCTCTTGGATTCCAAAGTAAGCTTAATAAATTTATTCCTTGTGAATTCAAAGATCGTTTAGCCAATCTTCAATGGCTTCAATTTAATTAAAGATTTTCCATCCACCAAATTCTTTTCTGGATTCCAAACTAGGCTTCATAAATTTATTCCTTGTAAATTAGAAGATCGCTTTGCCAGTCTTCAATGGCTAAGGGAAATTTTAATAAGTATTTACGCAGAAACAATTAATTGCTTAGCCCTTTTGGAAATTCTCACCCTGCCCAAAAGATCAGTTTCTCTGGAAACTAAAAAACTAATATTGTTCCCATGTGGAGAGAAGTCACCGCCAATAATCCCTTCTAATCCCCTTCCAAAACACAGAAGAGTAAAAAACGTGAAAAGATGAAAATCAGAACGGCAATTGCGTGGCTGTTTGGCTGTTGAGTTTGGCTCGGTTTTTGGATAGTCGCGGGGAATGCCGGTGTTATTTTTTTTAGCACCAAATTGATTTGCCTACTGTCACCTCTGGAACAACAATTTGAGCTGAGTGTCCCTGCGGCTGCCTTCTGTCGACACCAATTTGCCTACAATGTGGGAATTCCAATTCCCCGCTATGCATATAGAAAATTGCCCACGCATTTCTATTCTCATCAAACTATGAGGGGTGAGTGGGAGGGGTGGTGGCTTTGGCATTGAATTCAGATGACGTGTGGCTGCCAGCAGCAAACAATTGTCAGAGTTGTCAACGCAGTTGGCGAAAAACCCAAAATGCAAACATCATCAGGAATTTTGGTAAAACTCATTAGTGCCAAATGCAGCGGCGGCAGCAGGGCTTCCATGGGCGTAGTGGTCACAGGGCAGGGAGGGGCCCACAAAAAAAACAAAAATTTACTCATTGTTGGTGTTGCTGCACTCTGACATGTGGGGATTTTTTTTTTTGGGTTGTATGGAAATTAAATGCCTTTCAAAATTTACTCAAAAACAGGGCAAATACAAATTTCTGGTAATTAGGCTGTCCGAGGAGAGTCCTGGCAGTCCTGCGGAACACTGATGTTGTCATTTTGGTGGCAATTGTGTTTATTATAAATTTCTGGCCAGTACGTTTAGTTTTTGGCCGCGTTTATGTCTCATTTAAATTTAGAGTTTGTTAAAAATTAATGAGCACAAAACATCAAATTTTTGGAAAATTTATCAACGGAAAGCGGTTAATGTTGGTGGTTTCTGTGGCGGTGACCACACAGGATTTTAGACTATCAATTCGTATATTCAAATGTATTTGGCAGGATATAAAATAAAGCATTGCCGTCTTATGAAATTCATAAAATATTTAGGATAATCGCATTGAGCCCATTCAGGTTTTTAAACTCAACATGGGGATTTTGTCGTTTTATATTTGAATTTGCCAGGAGATGAAAGAAAAAGTTTTGTGAAAAATCCACAGACGGCGTTAAAATTTGGAAGCCGTCATGAGCTTTCAAATGTTTAATTGGCCTAATTAGGCAAACACACACATGCAAATGCTGTAGGATTTTTTTCCCACCCACCCAGTAATTTTCCACCCATGTCAGCTGCGTCTGGTGTTCATTCATTAATCAGCTTTCACTTGAGCTTTCACTTTCCGTGACACCGTCGCCTTCTGGCTGCTCTGGTCGTTTAATTTTTAACTTTTAACACAGATGCCAAAATGAATGGCATTTGCCGGCGATGAATCCACCCAACATCCCCTCGGCTTCCGTTTCGTTTTTTTTTGGCTTCGGTTCTTAATTTGCTTTGTATAATTTGAGTCGGGGAAAGCTGAGAAAATCGGGCCAACTGACGTCATTAGCACCTAGAAAGTTTTCCAAGTGCCATGACAAATTTGCTGGTGGAAAATTCTCCCCTGCCAAGATAAACACGGCCAGGCAGGCGGCAGGAAAAGGAAGCAACCAAGGACTGCAAAAAATAACAAAAATTAGGTTAGTTGCTCATTTTTTTTTCGTTGCTTTTACTGCAAATCGAATCTGGGGCGTATTATCAGCAGCGGCAGCGGCAACGGGAACGGCATCCGCCAAGAATCTTCCTCCTTCCGGGGGCTGACGCTGACAGGCGATGTCATTTCCAACGCCGTCTCAACGCCTCACACGCCACAAACTTCTTGGTCCTCCCCAGGGACAGCTGGCCGTCGACGGCGTCCTCGGCTTACTCGGCGTCGCCTTCGCTGTCGTCGTGGTGGCCAAAGGAAAATCATTAAAATTAGATTACAAAATCCTTGTTGGTGTCACATTTCCGGCGGAAATTGCACTTTGCCTAGGACTCGGCTGTCGGGCTGTCGCTCAAAAACGGGTTGACGGCCAGGACCTCAACCAAAATGCAACGAATGCTCGGCCGCATTTGTCTCACACACACACCCACCCACCTTTTCCGCTTTCCGGGGTCCTTCTTCCAGTTAATAAATTGTTTTTCCCCCACTCGGCTGTTTTTTGGGGTAAGCATATTTCTCATATTAGCGCTGCATATGTCACAGCCAAAGGCAAAGACGCAGCGTCGAAAAAACCATCAGTTTGTCGTGTGGGGGGAAAAACAAAAGCGTAGCAAATTTGTCATGAGCTTGGTAATAAAATATGTAAATTTTCTTGTAGTTGCCAAGAAGCTGGAAAGTTTTTCTTTGAACGTTGCTATTTTTTGTGGGTTCTCCTTTGGGTGTTTCGTCGGGCGGCGGTCTCTGCGTTTCAGTTTTGTCAACAGCTTGGCCACTCAGCTGGAAGAGGGTACAGTCGACTCTGCCAGGAGTCGATAACACTTAAAATTCAATTTTCCACAAGTCCACGATTAAATTTATGTTCTTCTCATAACTGGCAGGGTTCTTAGTTTTCCCCAACTTAAATTTTGCCAAGCAAGGCGAATAAAATTGGGAAGGGATTTGGATTACATGATTGTAAGGAAAATTAAAGAATTCTCTAGGGATCAGTTATCCGATTAATTGATATAAAGGTTAAAGACATTTAGAACCTATAAGTCAGCGAATTTAAATAATTCTTTCAAAGGATTTTCCACAATGTTGCAACTTAAGAAATTCAATTCACGAATATACATATTTTCCAATTTTTAGTAATATTAAAGAGCTTCAATTCTTGCTAATCCAAAGATTAAATTGTAAATTTTTCCTTATAACAAAAGCTTTTTTCCTAAGAGCATTCTGGTCTTCGCGTCGTACCCGAAAATCAAATCAAGTGGTTTTGTGCAATTCTCAGGGCACTTGACTCCCGATGACAAATGCAGTGAGACAGTCAAAGACTCGGCTCCCAAAGTTGTTCCTCATTGTTGTTCCTGCTGTTCCCGTTGCCGCTGGGCGTCCTGAGGCAAGCGATGAAAATTTGTTGTCAGTTGGTGCAGTGACATCGCCACGACCAAAAGAAAAAAAAACGAAACCGAGGCGATGGCAGCCCAGAAGCATCGCCAGTCATGTGAAATATGCAGCACAACAACACCCACAGTCGGCAGCAGCAACAACAACCGCTCACTCGGCTGACTTGTTGCATTATTTTCACAGTTAGTTTTTGTTGTTGTTGTGTGCGGCAACCGAGCACCGAGCAAGTGCCACAAAAGCGTCAACGAAAAAAAAAACTTAACCCTGCCATTTTTGGGTTTTAGGAGAAAGACGCGCATAAACAAATTATAAAATATGCATGCTGCCTTGGCATTATGTAATGTCAGGATGCCTTCTTGGCTTGCTGGTGCTGCGAGAAAAAAATGAAGAGAAATACGTAAAACGAGCAGCCTGACAGGCAGGGAGAATTTTGCTTTTATAATTTCCTTCCGACTACTTTTTGTTTGGTTATCCTTTCGGTCGCACTGCCCGTTGACTGCAGATTTGTTGGCATTTATTTATTTGTGTCTAGCATTTTGACAGTTTTCCATTTCAAGTGTTTTTCCACCACTTTCCTCATCAACCATTACTCACTTGGCGGCCACGCTGCGTATGAGTAATAAAAGAAATGTCAATAGAACTTTTTGGAAGTCGTTTGGGGTCTTTTGCTTTAATCCATAAATTCCTTAAACTTAAGCCTGCCGAGGAATTTAACCGCAGCCGAAAGATATTAAAGTGGATTTGGCCCCATCTGCGGCGGGCTTAAGTTTTATTTCTCTATCAATTTTAAACTGGGGAAAAAAATCGATGGCCACACACAAAATCGAATCGAGACGAATCAAATTAGTTGAGAGGACTTTAAGTGCCCGGACGATAAAAATAAAAAAAGGAAGACCGAGTCAAATGGCATATAAAATTGTGCCAAAAAAAAGTGGAATCAAAATCGAATACGCTACATATAAAAAAAAAATAGATACGAAATGAACTCCCGGCCCGGCAACAATGGAAATCAAATTAAAGTGCAACGCCATTTGGCGCATTTGGAAATCGGAAGAAAATCATTGACAGCAACGTCGCCGACGGAGAGAGCAAATGAAGCAGTTGGCGGCACACAATCTCATGCCCGCAGGACATACACTACGGACGCACGGACGGACAGTCAACTGAAATTGCATCGTCGCTGTTGTTGCAGGCAAAGGAAAACATCTAACGGCTGGCGCCCCCCCGCCTAACACTGATGATGAGCAAAGCAGACCAACTGCGCTCCACACACACACACACACACACATGCGGGTGGCTTCCTGTTCCTTCGTCCTTAATGTTTTGCCCTGCCCTCGGGCAAAAGTTAGAGCAGGCGAAATGCAAGCGACATCCGCTGCGTTGCCATTTCCGAAACATTTAGTTTATTTTTAGTGAGTGTGGCTCTTTCCATTGTTGGCTTTGCTGTTGCTGTTGCTGCTCTTGCAACATGGCAACAGTTTACAGAGCCATGTTAACAAAGCTGTTGACTGTTGGTTTGGCTTTCAATTCGATGCCATCGCTGGCCCTCTTTGGATTGATGCAAATTAATAACGCGGGGCCCGGACTTTTCCTTTATTTCCCAAATATTTGCACTTGTGCTGCTGTTGCTGCTGTTGGCTGTCGGCATAAAAATAAAATATGATTGATTACCCGAGAAAGGCGGTGGTTCGGCCAGAGGGCATTTTAACCGAGCCGACGGCGAGCCCCCCTTTGAATGACAATATTCACATAAAAAGTCAATTTTGTGCTGACGATCGACTGATTGACGAACTGACTGGGGCGACTGGGGGACGGACTTGATGGGTGACACAAATTTAATGGTGTTTCTGGGTTGTCGACAAAACGAAATTCTTTGTTGATTCGGTGATAAACGTCCATCATTCTGTGTGGGGGATTCCCTGTCTTGGAAGTCCTTGACAAAATCTAATCAAAAACGAAGTAAACGGCTACAAGGACAACGGACAACAACAATGACAAAATAAATTGCCAACATATCAAGGCAAGAAAACCCGGCCAAAAAAAAGTAATCGGCCAATGATAGCAAAAATTCTCCAAACGGGGGAAATGAAAGAACAGCAGTTGCTCTTTTTGGCTGTGGAAAGGAATGAATTCCTATTTGAGGAAGAGACTGAAATTTCTCTTAGTTTGAAGACTTTTCAATTCTTTTTCAGAATTGCTTATAATTTTAGTTGCCTTGTAATATCTCTTTAAATTTCTTGACTTTGTCAGTCTTGCCCATTAAGTAGGCAGACTTTTATCTTCGACGGCTGCTGGGAGAACATCAAGAATCGTAAAAATCCACGGCCACGCAGTTGCCGATCTGTGGTTGTTGTTTGCCGTTGGTGTTTTGTCAATGGGGCATGCCTAATGCGTTTATGGCTGGAATGTGTAACTGAAACGGCTGCTACAGCCTCCGCGACTTCTCTATTTCTAATGATGATGATGGGGGGCAAAGGGATTGCCAGCAGCAAGTCAGTCAGTCAGTAGGTTGGTTGGTTTGGTGGGCTCACCCATTTCCATTGGCCAATTAGCCGAGTCGGCAGTGGGCGACAAAACGAGCAGCCGTCGTAATGGCATTTTAAGCATTGAAAATAAAATTTAATAAAAGTCAACTTGTCCCCGATTGTAGTCCGGTCCTGTCTACCCAGCCGACTGCGGCCCGGCTGTCGTCATCGAGTGTAATTATAATTTAGTGAAGTTTGCACGCGCCGAGTAGACCCAAACGCCCGTTCCAGCCCACGACAGGTGTAATTGTAATGACTACGCACTTGCCCAGAGCCGAGGCTGCGGAGGCTCTGGCTTGGTAGCCTGCGGCGGGTCCTTCGTGGAATGTCCATTTAAATGGCTTGATTTATGCAGCCCGCTGGCTGGGGCCGGGCACGTTTCTCCGTTTGACTTTAGTGTTCCTCTTTTTTGAGTGTATTTATTTCAGCTTTATTTTATTTTTTATTACCCTGGCCAAGGTTCTTAATTGGCGGCCCTCTGGGAGGTGGGCGGAGGCCCTTTGGCAGCGACGCTGGGCAATTTTCCGTTGCGCTGTTTATTTTCTGCTCTTTTGACGTAATTATTTTTTGAGAGCCACATACGTTTTTCTTCATTTGGGGCAAACTAGGGGCGACGGTGCGGGTCGACGGTGAAGCTCTGAAAATGTCACTGGCTGTGGTTAAAAAACCAAACGAGTTTGCAATCGCAACAAAACGAGTTTATCATTAGATACTCTGGCATTTAATTAGTGGCTCCCCGGAGACGAGTAAAATTCAATTGGCAATTTCTTGGAATTAAACGGAAATTGAATTTGTCTCCCTTCAAAAATATAAAATTAATTTAAATCTTTAATTAGTAGAAAATTCCTATGGTTGGCAGCCAGTTTTCTGGGTCAACTTTCAGTTGATATAAAAATAAGAAAAAAAAAGATTAATTAACGTCGCTTTATGCACATTTTACACTGAGTGGGCACACGAAAAGGCGGGCGGGCCCACAAAAGCGCGGAGGACGGGGGGCGTGGCCGGCTGTATGCATATGGCAGCGACAATTGGAACGCTATGGAAATTCGTATGCACGCATATAAATCACCGCAACGAGAGATCGACCGACAGACCAACCGGTGGCAGGTGGTCGGAGAGGGGCGTGGCTGACGCCCACGCAAACAGCACGCACGACAAAAAAAAAACATGAAAATTCATTTGCATGCAACACGTTGCCGTCACCCAGCCGCCATGCAGCCGCCACTACACGCAGATAAAACGACTCAGCCGACGTGCCTTACGCGGCGTATGCGTAACATTTGCCACCCGTCCAGGGCCCAAAAAGGGAGGCTGAAAAATTCAGCTAACTAAGCAAAACCAACGTTACGCGGCAGTCACTCCTGCCACGGATCTCGTAGCCGTTGTTCGTGTTGCCTTTGTTACTGTCAGCTGGGCTAATCTAATTGCCCAGGGGCCGAGGCCTGGTCAACAACAGCCGTCGCCAGAGGCCCTTCATCAGTGCACTGGTCGGTCCACTTCAATCGCAAAATTACCTTATTGATGAAAACAAAGCTCGTGAAAGAAAAACAGAGGAAAATGCAGTAGAGCCTTCTGATCAGATTCCGAAGGACCTAAAAGCGAGAGATCCTAATATGCAATAATGAAGCTTTGAAGATGACAAATTCAAAAAGAATCCGGCCAGGAGACTCTTACTCTATTTTTTTTGTTAAGTTGTCCTCAAAAATAATTTCTTATCCTAAAGATTGACGGCCGATTTGAGATTCTTTGATTCTATTTGCCTTTGATTGAATGGATCAATAATGAAGCTTTGAAGATGACAATTCCCCAACTTTAAGTTCCATTAAAAACAGCATCCCAATTTTTTTAAATCTAACTAAACGGATCCCTTGGAATTCCCCCCAATAGATCAAAATTGGACTAGACTTTTCCTTAGTTTTTTTTGTCCATAAGTCGCTCCTTGCCCTTCTCGATTTCGTAAAGATTTCAGGTTAATTTTTGGTGGGTAAATTTTCTTAAAACTTTTGCTGTCGCTTCGTTGACTTTGGGTTAATTAAATTGAATCTCGGACATAAACTCGCCTGGCTGGCGGGATCCTCACACACACGCACACCCAGAGTTACGCCCGTTTGTTTTCTACTTTGCCATAAGCTAATTTCGATTTTGGTTTTAATGAGGGCAACGGCAGCAAGGCGGCTTTCACGTTAAATCAGCGCTATGGTTATGGGGGTTCCCTCTTTTATCATGACCGGAACAGCAGGCAGCATTCAGCACACACACACCCCCCACCGCCGCCCATTTGATGTTCGCCTCACTTGTAATTGCAGCAATGTTGCAAACCATGTGCGCCCTGCAAGTCATGAGTTGAATTTATTAGTACCAACGAGGAAGAACGTCCCCTGGCCTGACCGCCCTCAGTAGTCCTCTCATCCTTTGGTCGTGGTGATTGTGATGGCGATGGCGATGCTGTTTTAGTTAGTTAGCTGCCCAGTTACCCTGCCAACGAATAGACCGACTTACATACACACTCACCAAAGGACCGGCAGCCACTTCACAGCGCGCAGTGCGCCCTATTGACCTTGTCATGGCTAAAGAGCGGGAGGGTGTGTGTGTGTGTGTTGAGTGTTTGTGTGTCTCTCTGCTTGTTTTCTATGACACCCACACACTTGAATTTATTTTCCCCTCACCGTTGGCCAAACTAGCCGGGCAGGTTGGCTATCCGAATGAAGTCCTGGCTCAGTTGGATTGCAGGGAGAGCGGCTGCAGGCCGGCAAGTGGTTAAATAAGAGCAGCAAATCTTCTTGTTCACCTGCCACACACTCGCATTCGGTTAATAGGCACGCAACTGGGCCGGGCCACAGGGCCACTGGTTCTTTTTTTTTGGCCTGAAATCTATGGGAATTAAAATATATAAAAGGGTTTAATATTTAAAGGAATTGTGGGAATTTACTTATAGGAAATTTAAAGATTTATTGGCGTTTTTTAGCGAGAAATTTTGAAGTATCCAGAAAGTTGAAAGCTCATTAAAAACTGTGAGACTCGATTTTAAAATGCACTTTTCCAATACTCTAAAGAAATTAGCTGATTATGGTTTTTAATCTCTCTGGTACTTCTGGTAATTTATTCTTAATTGTTTTATGGAAGTGATGGCTAATTTGTTTTGTAAGGGAATTTTGTGGGGAAGCTGGTTTCGGGGCCCAGAGAGATTGCAATTACTTTGAGGAAATCTTTGTGCCTTAATTATAATTATTTTCTGAAAAGTCTGGTGTTTTTTAAATGGAGATTTTCAGTATTTAATGCAAAGAATACAATGCAATTTTTTATTTTAATAAAGACATTTAATGAGCCACAATTAATCATCGAAAACATAAGTGGCTTAACTTTCAAAAAGTCCGCTTAAATCCTTAAATTAATTTCCATATTTAAAATGCCGAATTATAAGCCGAATATTCATTCCTTTTTTGGCATTTTAGATCGCACAATATATTTAATATTTCTCTATTATTTACCGATTTGTATTAATTTATATTTTTCTGTTTTTTTCTTTTCAGCGTTGTGGGCTTTTTTTAAGGTAAGTCATATTTAAATTGTACCAAATATTTTTAGGTTTTTCCTAGGAATTCTTTAGCTGATTGCCTTTGTTTCAATAACTCACCACAATGCTTTAGATTTTCCAAATCAAAGTATAGAAAGTGCTTATTTAATTGACCTGCTAACCTTTTGTCACCTGTATGCCGCCCGTGGCGATTGTCCGAACGATTCAATCTGTGGAAGCTTTAAAGTTTCCTCCTGCCCACTGCGGATTCTCTCTGGTTTATAAAATCATTTTGATATATATTTTCCACCCCTCCACCCGCTGCCAGGTTCGAGCCAATGAGTTTTTCTTGCCAACTCACTGCCATCACAGAGCCGATGAATACATCGTGTGTGTGGCTTTGCTTGCTAATGAGAAAACTGCACTGGGTTGGGTATTTTGTGTGTGTAGTGGTCGTGTGTTGGTTTTTCATCTTGCACACTTTTACTTAATAGCGATGCTTATTGCATTTTATACTTTACTTTTGCTTTCTCACACAAGCCCGAGGTGAGCGAGTCGTCCTCGCCCTTTGCGGGCCCCTTGGGCTCATTACACCGATGACAAATCAGTTTTTTGTGTCAACCAACCGAGAATGTCAAGTGTGTGTGGAGCGGGTGGCGAAATGGGCGTGCGATGAGTTTTCCAATTTCGTGACCAAGCCATAATGGGATTACATATACGGCAACGTGCTGGGAAGATCGCCGGCTCACGGGGCGGACAATTGAGAGTCGTTAAGTGTAAGCAATTTAAATTGCGGGCTTAGGAGGTCCAACCTGCCAGGGTCCCTTGGGCTGGGCTGTAATCTGGGCCGATTTCTTCGGCCCATCAAATTGCACGTCCAGATTTACATTTCATTTCGGTTCGTTTGCTCTCTTCCCGATTTTTTTCTTGGCCGCGAAACTTTTTTTTTTTATTCGTATTTAAATGATTTTAATGACAGCAATTTGTGTTTCGCCAAACGCGCTACATTAGCCCTCGGTTTCTGGCCACGGCCCCGGATGCGGGTGCTGGCGGCGGGTGAGAGGTCGTCATGACACCAGAGCGCCGGGCTGGAAGCTGTGGGCGCTAAATGAACGTGTTTATAGCGCTTAACTTTCAAATTAAGGGCATTGAAGCGGGCGAACGGATCGGGCGGGTCGTGCCGGGAAGCTTAGATGCTCGGCCGTGCTGGCCAACATGCGGAAGTTTCGATTTGTCTGGGCCGCCCTGAAGGGCTTTTGGAAATTGTGCCGGCTGCCCGACTGGGTCACCAGCCTCCCCCGGCGCGCTGACAGCTCTTGACAAAACCAAACGCGATGCCGGGCGATCTAATACGACGACGGCGACGGCAATGATGCCGAGTCTCTGTGATGCTCTAAAGGATAAAGACTGATGGGCGGACAGTTACAGTTACATCATCCCTCTGGCTGGCCGCTCGGTGCTCATCAACGCCATCAGCCAAGGCAGGAATTTATTTAGACACAACAGCAAACTTGGTCAACGGAAAATGTGGGTTAGTTGCCCGCTCGGTGAAAAGGAATTTCTCGGTTTTCTCCTGGCGGTGACGCGGGGACCACCGAAATTATCACACCACGAATTTGATTGATGAGATTTTAGAAGCGTTTTTCCTTTTTCTACGGGGGGCGTTACCGCTGGGGGCGTGTCTATGGAGTGATGGCCCGTTATGCTGGCCTAAAGCCGCGGGCTTTGATTAGTTTCCTTGGGGTGAAGGAGAGGATAAGGAAGAGCGCCGCCAGCTGACAGACAGCCTAAATCGCTTGTAAGTTTCGCCGTAGCCTTTTGTTTTTGGGGTGGCTGAAGGTAAAGAATTGAAGGGTCTCGCATAATTGAGTGGTTTTAGTTTGGGCAGTTAGGATTTTTTGTTTTTGGGTCGGAAAGTTTTTAAATTTATTGGTCATTAAATAAATAGGTTTTTTTCGTGTTATTTTTTCCGGAATGGCGTTCAATTCTGGTTCTACAAAATTCAAGGGGATGGTAGAAAATTTAATTAGGTTCTCTGGGAAATTTTACGAAGACCTTTCGTCCCTTCTGAGGTTGGGCAATTCATACAAAATCAGAAAATTCTGAAAGTAAATTTTAAATACTTTTTATTGCCTTTAAAAAATCTAGAAGTTAAAAGATTTTTAAAAGAAGTTTCAACTTTAAAGACCTTGCTTACAAATTTCTGTATTTGTTTTTAATTTCTTGTTGCTTTTTTGCGGTTTCGTCAATCAAGATTTTCTGGTTGGAATCTTCAAATTCCTCAGAAATCTGCATGCCCATTAATCTTGCTCCCCTCCGTCTCCGTCGCCCAGTCTGACCAACTGGCCACCTGCAATGCAGCACCGGCAACAGCACCAACAAAAGCCCCAAGACTTCCACAAGTCCACACAGTCGAAATTTCAACACAAACCATCAGCAAAATGGCAACAAAAACGAAGTAGGAAAACCGCCTACCGCGCCAAATGGGAAGCTGCAACTGCCGCAGTCGTAAAGCTGTTGCACCATCCCTCACATTAGCAACAATTTGCCATCGAAATACTAGCAAACTTCATAAACAGCCCACTGGGTCCGAAAAGACCGTAGAAAATTGTTGCCTTCTTGTCCCCTGGGATGGGGGAATCGCGAATTGTATTTTTTTGTTGCTCTAAATCAACACAAAAGGCATCATAATAATACAGCTGAAAAGTCTGTCTGTGGAATAGAAAGAAAAGCGACGCCAAAAGCGACTAAAGCAATAAAAAAAATACAACACGCGGCGGGGAAGATCTTGTTTTTTTTTATGATTTAATATGGGAAAACGACAACAACAACAATAAAAGACAAATACTGGACAATGATAGGTGGGAAAAGCAGTTAGAGACCCGGCAACTTGCCGACGAGACCGACACGTGAACAACTTTAATCGCACATTTAGCATATTGCAACATTTGGAGGCCGTTGCTGCTGCCGGTGGCCGGCAACAAGTGTTGACACTGGCAACTGACGCTGCCCCTGCTGGTGGCATTTTTGCTGTTGTTATGTTGACAACAACAATGCCCACTCAGAGGAGAATATTAAAAATAACTACATGAAATCGTCTGCTCGCTAATCCAGCAACCATGGCCACGCCCCTTGCCACAGCCTCTTGCAACTGGCAACGGTCGCTGCCCCTCGTTGTTTTTTTTTTTTCCTTTTTTTATTTGCTTGTTGACCAGCGATGAACTCTATTTATTCTGTCTTTGAGCGCTTTTCGTATTTATTTTAATGTTTCTATTTATGACAAGCATTTTGGGTTGTCTGTTCTGGGAATTTGCTCTTTAAGTGAATTAAAGGCCCTATGCGCCTGGTCTTGGGTGTGCCACAAAAGTTTCTCAAGGTTGCCGTGAACGCCTCACCGGATTTTTAATTAATTCACCCAAAAATGTAGCCGCCTGCCCCGACGCCTGTCAGTTGTCGGAATTGTATAATTTCATAGGCCGCTGGCAATTTAAAGCCGCCAACATCAACTTGCCGCGCAGCTTAGCGGATGAATTTGTCAATTTCGGCACTGCCACCGCCCCCCCGGCGAGGAGCAGTTCAATTACAAAAAAACAAAAGACCGTCGTGGCAAAATGAAAATGTCCAAAGGAAAACAAACAACTGCCACGCACAGATGACAAATGCGGCGAGTAGGCGGCAATCAGGTAACCGAGTCGCCCTATGAACTCACTTTGGGTTACTTGAGATGTGGCAAGAGGGCGTGGCATGTGCTGCTCTTTTGGCCCTGATCCCTGGCCCTACGGAGTCTTTAGGTTGTAGAGAGGAGAATGGGAAAAATTTGGGAGCCCAAAATATTTTAAATTTGTTAATAGAAAATTTTAGTTGTGGAGAAATTTTTTTTTAACTTATTACAAGCTTGTGGGTTTTAATTACAATTTAAATTCCTTTTGATGGCAATTAGTAAAAAAATCTTTGTCCCTCCTTTGATAGTTATTTAATCCATTAATTTCACTCTTTCTCCCTCTTCTCAGTTGCATTTGTAAATATTTTCTTGCTGAGTAAATTGAATAGGAATTCATTTACTCAACTTTGTCGCCTTGAGTTTGACGCATTCGGTCTTTGACAATTTGTGGGGGCGCGCCCCGTTTTGAGGCGTCTTTATTACCAATTGTGGCGGTTACTTGAAAAATTGTGGGGCCGCCGACTTAAACAAATTGCAGCGGCTGAGCAGACAACCATCCTCAAAGGCGAGTCAACTTGTTGTCGCGGTAATGACGACGACCGAAATACCCACACACGCGGGTGGGTAGACAGACGCACACACACTCTCGGCCGGCACACCCTGGTGACCTTGTTGGCAGATGTTTGTAGTATTACCACACGGCATAATGAGACCAGAGAGCCAAGATTGCAATTAGAAGAAGAGGAGGCTGCCCCCGAATGTCTTTGGTGACTTTACTGCTGATTGCAATGTCGCTGGCGTTGGCCCCTTGCGGCCTGGGCGAGCCTCTTCTGGCCCCTCGAGTTTCGCTAAAAGGTTAAACTTTCAATTAACTTTAGTGGCGGGATGCGCGTAACTGTAAACTCAGTATCTTTTGGGTATCTTCGAGAGGTGGACGGGGCGGTTCTATTGAAAGTGCTAACGACTCCGCGTGTTGGTGTTCAAGGGAAACTTTTTGTGAGCAATTTTATGTTGGCTTTTGTGCCAACCAAGTTTCCTTGAACGAAGTGAGCGGGTTCGGATGGAAGGTGTTGGTAAGTTGAAAATCAACATGAATAAAACTGACCAAAGTAATAAAGCGAAATGAAATGAAACGGAAATGAAACTTAACGGCTTCTAAGCAAATAGACAACAAACAAACAAACATGACAGAAACTTTAGCCAGCCAACCTTCCCCCATTGCCATGGCACCCCAGCTTCCTGTTCCTGCCAGAGAGTATCCTATGGTTTATAGAAGGCACGGGTGGGTGCCCTGGCTGTTGGTGTTTGTGTTGCAGTTGCTCTTGGTGTTAGTTAAAGTTTATCAGAGGCAACAACAACGGCAACGGCACATTGAGCGTCAAAGTTGGCGCTCAAAAACAACTTCGCCTCGTTCTTTTCTCCTGGCAACGGTGGCGGCATCGGCATCGGCATCGCTTGGTTCTTAAGTCGTAAGTCCTCTTTTGGAGTTTTTGACTTCTCAAGTTCAGAGGCATTTCGAATGCTGTTTCGTTACGTATACGTAATGCAGAGTTATATATGGCGAGCTGGCCTGGGTGAGTGTCTTTTACTTGACTCGTTGTTTATTTTATGGTATTTTATTCTGGGCCACACACTCACACCAACTGGCAGACGTACTCGAATTCCCTGGCGGTAACCTTCGCTTTGCTGCTCCTTTTTTGTTGTGTTTTACTTTTGAAAGTGCGTAAATTTGTTGGCCTTAACTTTGCTCATAGGCCAATGGCATACGGCCATCCGTTGGCCATCCTCAGACTGCATATATAAAGTTGGTAATGAATTGAAAGCCCATGTGGGCGGTAGGTAAAAACAAGTTAACAGAGGAAGAGACGTCGCCCCGCCGCTTCTTTCACTTCCTTATCCCCCCGTTTTTCTGAAGTTTTATCTTTCATAGGACATAAAAGTCAAGGGTTGAAACGTGAGCGTCCTTTATTGTTGGTTACCTGAATAAAATACAAAAATAGAATTGGCGGAGTGCCCAAGGTTAACCCAAAAGTTTTCAGTAGTTTGGCAAATCAATTCCACGGCTGTCCGAGGAAAAGAATTGATTTCTTTTTATTTTTGGTCAGCGAAATAAATAATTCACTGGTGATGAAAATTTCTACGGATGTTGGGCCACTTTAGAGCCATTTCTCCCATTTCCTTTGACCTCCCAAAAAAGCCAGTTTAAAATCCAAAACGTTTCGTATAAATTATCTAATTGGTTCGCTTTCATTGAGTTTTTTTTTTGGATTTTATTCTAAAGAAAGAAGAACACTTCCAATTTTCTCAAACATTTTATTTATTGCGGTTTATTTAATTTCATCAATCAAAATTTCGTCGGGCCTCAGCATTTTGATTTTTGCCAATCTCTGGATTTATTTTCTGTACTTTCCATCTTTACGAATAACCGGATTTAATTAAAGTCCATTCGATTCTGTAGTTTGATTTATTACAGTTTTTTTTTTTTAACCCAACAATGCCCCTGGCTATTTGTTTTTGGTCCCATTTGATTTTCATGCCTTGTGTTTATTTGTTTTTATTGGGGAGGATTTTTTGTTACTGCATGCAAAATGCATTTAATTTATTATGTAAATGCAAAGTCAAGTGATTCAAATCTTTTTAAGCCTTTTCTATAAAATTAAAAACAAACACACGCCAACGAACAAATCCAGAAACCAAATCAAATTTAACAATCCCATTTGCCCAACCAACAGGCACACCCAGCCGGCCAACCAGACACACAACAAACACCACAAACGTTAAGGCCGTTGTCAGCAGCCGAGCTAACAAACCAAATCTCCTTACCAGGGGGTCCTACAGGGACGGGATGACTCCCGCTTTCCTCGACTTGGGTTCATCTCACTGAGCTCGCAAAAAATTCACTTGCTGCAGAAACTTATGTTTTCTGCAACAATTTTCATAGCTGTCATTCCCCAAAAACTGCAACCCCCTCGTCTTTCGAGGAAGACAAAAATATTTTCTAAATGCTTTTCACACACCCGCTTTCCACATACCAGCGACCTGCAAATACGCAGTTTGCCAAGCGCTGGCAAGGAAAATGTAAATTTTTTGTTTTTCCCATTGCATCAAATTGAAATTTCGTGTGCATGGAAATCGCTATGCGTTCTATACGTTCTCCAACAATGGGCGAATAGGATAAATAACAGGCAGCGAGGCGAACACACAAAAGACACAGGGAGTGCATAATCTCAAATGCAATTGATGTAATGCAACGAAAAATTCCACCCACCCAAGGAAAAAGATAAATTTGCACAGCATGCAGAAATTTCTTATTGGAAAATCAGCAACCTCATATAAAATATTTTTTGGGGATTCTATGGAGTTTATTTTACTACTTGAAATTACTCATTCTCTTTGATTGCCTCTGATCGCCAGGATTGATCGCACTTCCCATTTATTTATTTGGTATTTTGATTTAATTCCTTAGTATCAGGGGCTTATTTGAGGACTGGATAGTATTTTTAACTAACTTCACTCTTATTGTAAATTTTGATTTACATACATTTCAATATTACTTTCCAATCTTTCGGTATTGGATTCTTTATTAAGCAACTTTCGTCTATTTCCGAATGATTTTTCTTACTTACTTCGCCAGCTTTAAATAATTAAAAATATGGATTCCAATTTCTTTTCATTGTTGGCATTTGAAATTTCGCAAAATAGCTACTTAATTTTTAAAGCCTTATTTTGGTCCTTCCTCCTTCGTTTTAATAGTTTTAATAAGCCATTTGTATTTGCTGTTGGAAAAGCCAAAAGGGAATTAACTGGAATCCACCGAAATTCACTTGAGGTGAGAATGTTAATTTCCATAATACCCGAAGTTGGCTTTCCTTCGCTCTCTCTCATTTTCGTCTGTTGTTCTTTGTTGCTCTTCTCGGGGCTTGTTTGTTGTTCCTGGGCCATTTTGATGGTAAAAATAAACACCGGTAGTAACTTTATGGAGCTGCAACTGCGTGGAAATGCATTTCTAAAGTGCCCGGCATTACCCAGGCTGCCCGTATGGGTGACTCTTCATGTGCGTGCTGGCCGTGTGTGTGTGGATGCAGTTGAGATTATAGCATACTTTAAGGCGCCATAAGCTTATATTGTACTTAATAGCACATAAAAAAAGCGAGACGTGATAATGCAACGCACCACAAAAGTGGCCATTAGGTTGGCGGACCCAAAGCCACAAAAACCGACCCACCGCCAAGTAGAATAAAAATGGAACCAACAGCGAACGACGTTAAGTTTTTTATATGTTCGCTATAATTTTTTTTTTAAATTTACTATCCAAAGGGAAAATTTTTTGTTTGCGGCCAAGAAAAGATAAAATTCCTTTAGCCTTGGTTTGGGGTAAGGAAATTCGTTACGTTTCATTGACATCCCTGAACTCTGAACTTTCCGAGCTCAGACGGCCAGATGCCCATCAGTCATTATGCCCCGCCGATTTGGTGTGGGCGTGGCCCTGCCTTGCTTAATTGACAACTAGTGAGGGCGCTTGTGTGCATTTTCTAAGTGAGTTCGCTCGAAAAAGTTATAGATGCATGTCAAATGTCAAAGTGTCAGTGGGCAATACGCCCCCGCCCCTGATGGCGGCCAACTGTAAACAACGTGGCCAACACACACACGCACACCCACATTTCAGCAGTTCAAACAACGCAATTGGCCTCGGACGAAAAGAAAAACCTCTGACTTTAGATTGACCAAAAAATCTCGATCATTGGACAACTGCCGGGCTGACTTGTTTGTTTGTTTGTTGGTCGCCCCTCGCTCTCCTTGGGCGAGGCCAACTTGCCATTTTGTCACTTTGCCTGGCAGGCCAACCAGAAATTCCAACACACAAGAACTATGAAAGAGAAAACCAAATCAAATCAATTTACGACTTAAAAGCTGGTAAACAATTCACCAGCCACACCTACATAAGCCGTTCCTCCGAGCCTCCTGCTCGTCCTTCAAGCTGCATTGATAAATCGAGCCCAGAGATGCCATTCAAGTTCACAAATGGTCATTTGGTCAATCAGTTTCAGACATCTTAAAATGGCCGGTCATTTGTGGTCCTTGGTGGCCTCAGCCGGCCGCCCTCTTCAAATACAAATTACTCGTCGACTGGCCAAATCAGTTCTGGGGGGAGATTGCTACCAAATTGATCTAAATATTTGGAAAAACCAATTGAGGCAAAGGCCAGAATGTTTTCCTAGGCTAAAAAGCCATTTGTTATTGGTTCCCAGTTAACAGATAATCGTAGGATTTCGACAGCTCAAGGATTTCGATGACGAGAATTTGGAATTTTATTTTAATTAAAAGAATATTATTCGAAGGTTTCTTAAGCCCTTAAATAAATCACTTAATCAGAGAGGTCTCCCATATTCTTTAAAGTCTACGAATTGAATATAATGTTAAAGTTTTCGAATCTCTTTCAAGACGTTAAAAAAACTAAGTTCTTAAGGGGTCTAAATAACATATATTAAAAGTCTTTGCCAAATTGAAGGTTTCTTATCTTATTTTATATTAATTCTTGATCTTAACCAAAAGCGCAAATCATTTCTGTTTAAACCCAAATAAACCTTAGGCTTCTTATGTATTTTTAAAAAAGAAACCCGACTCCTGTTTTCCCTGAAAATTCCTGTTTTTTGCGCTCCCATTCTATGGAAAGCTATGCTCTTTGTCTGATGGCTTTGAAGCTGCCAGAAACCTCAGTTCGGTTCAGCTGATTTCCATTTTGATGCTCAGCATTTTTGTGGTTTATCCGTTCCCCATTTTTCCCTGGCAACCTTTTTCGCTCCCCACTCAATCGTCGACCCCCACGGCTTCATATTCCCCCACTCCCTTATGAAACACACACACACAAGTATTTCCCTAGGCCCCCGAGTTTCTAATGTGACAATAAAGTTAGGAAATCCTTTAATTGACTTTGCCTTTGTCTTTTTTCGCCCCTACACCCCAAACGTTTTGCTATTTCGTAGGGGATGTTCTCCCCGGATTGCTTACGCTTGTATGCTGCCAATGAGTAGCAAAAATTGTTGTGAACTTATCCGCAAGGCTGAAGAGTCTGAGGCACGGAGGATGGGGCAGAGATTTACGTATTGTTTGGGCGGGCGATTGCAAAGTTTCACCCTAATCTTTTATAATGCATGCCCAGGACTAGGGGAATATCCTGGACGAGATGATATTTACAGGCTTTTTTTTCGGTTGCTGTATAATCAATGGGAGTAACGATGACAATGGGCCCCCGACCGCAATGTAGATTGGCATGTGGGCTTGATTTTCGCATTTTCCAGCCCCCCACGTGACACATGGGGATCCCGCCATGACTGTGCCCGAAATGTATGCAAATAAATGGCCAAAATAAAAGCCCTGTGACTGTTCATTGTCGTCTGTGTTGAGTGAGTAACACACAATTATAGATATTCAGTATGATGAGTAACCAGAAATTTGTAGGGCGGCGGTCGGGCGGTCAGATAGCCAAAGGGGCCCATGAAACAATGGACCCAAAAGAACAACACACATTTTGCATTTTTATTTAGGTTAACCGAACGGGGACAAAGGTGCCACACACACATATGCTAGGAGAAAGCAACTCTTCCCCCCGTCCCATCGATGAGACTTGTGGAAACTTCGAGTGGTTGGTCGGTTGGCTGGTGGGCCATTTGTCTTTGGTTTGGGGTTCTGGGCGACCATTGTTCTGACTTTGCCGGCTGGGATTCACTTGCCATCTCGACCACCTGGCCCATATGGATCGCTGCGGCTGTCAATGCTGTCCTTGTTCCTTTGGTGTTGCATGGTTTTTTTTTTTTTGAGGGCAGGCACTTTAATTGCCCTGTTGGCCCGGTTAATTTATGGAACGCATTGTCAACGTTCAGGGGACAAACGGTGCGGTCAGTTTGGCCACTTTTTTTTCTTGATTTAATAATTAATTTCGATTTCGATTTCGTTGACCGCTGTCACTGCGCGGGAAAATTGCGGTATTTCTAGCAAATCTCATTTGATTTTAATTAGTAATATCGCCTATTCAATTATGTATTCTCGCCCTGGTTATATTCACAGTTTATTCATTAAACAAATTGCAATTGAGTATCGATTTGATTTGGTTTCACTTTCAATTTTTTTTATTCCGTCATCCGGCGGATGAAAGAAATCAACTTCAATTGCATTAGAGGGAAAAATAACATGACAGCAAATAAGTAATTTGAACAAATAGCCAAACATTATTTTAAATATTCAAATAAATGTCAATTTAATTAACAAATCGAAGTTTATCCATTAACCTAATAAGCACCGGAAGAGTGACTTCAATTTCCCAAACGGTCAACAGTCCTTAAGACCATCAGATCTTCATTTCCTGACAGTGGCAGGCTCTTTGCTCATACGCCGCGTATGCTGGTGGCTCCTTCAATTACTCGTCAACGACGGGGCCCTGCCCTCGAAATTATCAAATGATGCATGACCCTGGCGGTCCCTGGCCGCATTATGAATGTGCTCCGTGGGTCTGCCGGTCAGCCTGACGTTGATTTGCCTAATGGAGTGATGCATGAGATGCAACGGAAGGCGAATGGGCGGGTGAACCGCCCAATTCCCGCCCTCGACAAATTGAATCATTTGCGAAACCAGCGGACCCTAAAAATAGACCACCTGACCGACAGACCGACCCATCGACCGACCAGCCGACCGAACGGGCCTAACATTTTAATTGTCATGAAATATTCATCGGCTTACGAGCTCTGCACATCCCAGGGATCCACTTCAAAACATGGAAATAGTTTTGCCCGCCCCCAGCCACAGTCATGTGGGTCGTCCCTCTGTGTGTGTGTAAGGCTTTTATTATTTTAGGCAGCTGCTATTAACTATTTAGTGCGATGTGTCTTCGCCTTTGTAAACAGTCCGTCGGCCGCTCGAGGGAGGCATTCCCAGAAAACAACACAGGACCAGAGCAAAGGAAAGGAGAAGGAGCGACGTAAGCGGATCCAAAATGGTGGGCTTCCCTGCTTGCCACTGTCTGGCCTGGCCGACGACTGTCCGGTTGGCTGTCTTTCCTGGGGTCTATTTAAAACTTAAAGCACGCCCACTGCTGTGGCATTTCTTGATGGCACTTTATGGTTTTTTCCCCGGCTCGGCTGGCATCCTTTTGCTTCCTTGTTCGGGCGGGCTGGCGTTGTTGGTGTTTTGATGCCTTGTGGTTATGCGGCCGTTGGCTGCTTTTGTTTGTCAAGCGATTAAGTTGTAATTATGCGATGCTACGTGTCCAAAGTTGGCATTTCGTTTGTTGCTTTTTTTTTGTATATGAGAATTCCCCAAAGGCTTTCCCGGGCTTCGCCACTCGCTTACTTTCGGCAACGTTTATGGGCAGAGGGTATTGCCTAATGAGTTGACGTTAATGGACGTGGCCGCTATGATGGGCATGACAATGAACGTTTTACAAGGACTTCCCACGGCGATGGCCCCTTAAAGAAGTGAAACAATTAATGCCAAAGAATGGCAGGCACGGCTATGCAGAAAGGGTAATGGCAACAGGAAGTTCAAGTGCCTGCTCAAGTGGAAGGAAATCCAAGTGGAAAAGCTGATTTCTCAATCCTTCAAGCTGATGGCTCGCAATTAAAAGGAGACAAAAAATATTCGCACGGAATTCAAACTTCAAGTTTAAAAATCTCTAGGTCGTTTATGACCTCCTAAAATATTTGACGTTATCGTTATCCTTATAAATTGTAATCTGCCGCTTGCTGCTTTGCCTTCTCCCAGGACGAAAATGACTTTAAATGCAATCAATTAGCAATTACCAATGCTGATTAATCGGCGATCCACAAGTCGGCTGTCCTGTCATTAAGGCCAAACCAATCCCACAAGAATTAGGACAAACCATAATTAATAAATAAATCAAGAGCTTAAAGCCGAAAATTGTCACTTGAGTGCAAATCGCCGGACGGTAAACTCAAAGATTACGAATTACAAAACGATCCCTTGACTGCCTTGGGGGGGAGGTTAACCGACAACTACAGCATTTATGCTGATTATCCTGCAGCAACAACACCAACAATTTTGGCAATTACTGCTAATTTCATAGGCGCCAATCTGGCAACTCGACAGAATCCGGCGCAAGCCGAAAATGACATTGGGCAGAATTTTTTGGTAAGCATTAATTTTCGGGCCAGATATTTTCATAATCTCAAGTCTGGAACCCCGGGACAAGCATCAATCAGGACTCCACGCATTTGCATAGGCGGGGGGCGGTCGTATATTCCATTGCATACTTTCCGCCGTCGTAGAATTTCTTAAATCTGTCGGCGACACGTGCGCAATGAGTAAAGGGAGCTCCTGCCGCTGGCGGAGGGGCTGGCTGGGTACGCTGATAGACATGTCATCATTTTATCGTCGCATTGTAAGCCACTCAGACAGGCAGCACCGCCGTCCCGGCACTTTCCTGTCGTCAAGCCGTCGGCGATGTCGCTGGTGCCTGCGTTACCTTTGGCTCAACCGGATATCCTTTTGTTGTTAACGTCTTCGACTTTTATCGATGCTAATATGCAGTGGAGCCAACCAACCGCCCTGCACCCTTCATCAACGGTCTGTCGATTTAACCACACCCATGAACTCGGCGACGGCTTCAAAGAGTCGCAGGACAACTGCAGCCGTCGGCAGTCCTGCCCGCTCCCAACTCCCTCTTAAGTGCTCACAAATGTTATGCATTGAGCAGTGGGTGTGCGTGTGTGTGTGTGTACGGCATATTTGAAAACTTTTAGCCACCCAATCTTGTGAGTTTCCTGCCCTCCAAAGCCCAGAAGCTGTGAACGGGCAATTCAGCGAAGTCGGTGTGCGGGGCATATGAAAAATTGTCTGCATAATTTGAACTCGAACAAGGCAACAATTTTTATAAGCCAACTATGTGAGGCATTTATGACTTGATTGTTTAAATGGCAAAGTATTTAAAGTGCCCCAACATAATTCATAATAACAACCCCAGCCTCTGCCCTCTCCCCTTTCCGTCCTCGGTATAATTAGTTGAAGGGTTTCCCTCAACTGTTTTGTTCGTTTGCCCCGCCAAGGGTTTGGGGAATTTCCCTCCAAGGTAAACGGGAAAAGTTTCTAACGAAACAAGACCATGTGATGGAGGGAGGACGGAACATCGCTCACTCCTTTGATTTTTGGCGGGCTTCGCATTCTCTGGCACTTTTGTTTTTACCTTATTGCTTCAAAAAATTCCACTATTTCCTATTGAATTTTTTCGACGAATTCAACTTGCATGTCCGTTTTGCATGCTAGTAAATTTCTTATTTCGGGTTATTCAACTTCCGAAAATCCACAAAAGCAACTTCAATTGGCATCTCACGAGATTGCAGGCAGGCCAGGCACCCAAACAAATGTTAATCTCCCAAAAAACTTAACACCCGCCCAACAGCCTCTGTCCGCTTACAGACGCTTGGCCAGCATAACAAGACTCGCTAACAGAACAGCTGATTCGCGACGCCGGCAACGCTGCCGCCGCACAGTGTGCTCGGCTAGCGGCGAAGTTGTCGCTCGTTATTTTCACGTGCCACAGTGGTTGGAAATTAATTCGTAACTAGTGAAAATTTAAAGTAATTGAAGGAAAGTTAGTCAAAGAAAAGTGCTCTGAGAAATAAATTGGATGGGTCAAATGTTATAGAACTTTTTAGCATCGAATGAAAAGCATCTTTATTGGATCGAAGACTAGTGATTTAAAATATTATTGTATATATGCATAAAGTATCTATCCCCATTCCAAATCTTAATATAATTAAATTTTGATAGAAGATTTAGGGCCGTTTTTGTATCTTCCAAAAATCCAAAAAATAAAACCTTATAATAAATTTCTGTATATGGTTTTTAAAAATCGTCTATATCTTGAACCAGTAAATTAGAATATATTTTTATATTTACATGGAGTAATATATACATATTTTCCTCCAAATCTCAATCTTATTAAATTTGGTTGAAAGATTTTTAGTAATTTTTGGATCTTCTTAAAAACTTATAATAATTTTCTGTATATGGTTTTAAAAATCTTCTAACTCTTGGACTAGTAAATTAGAATATATTTAAAAATAAATATATTTCAGTGTCTATATCTCCTCCAAATCTTCATCTTATTGAATTTGGCTAGAAGATTTTTAGCATTTTTTATATCTTCTAAAAACCCAAAACATAGAAAGTTATATATTTTTTTAAATCTCCTATCTCGTGCCACTGTGCCGTTGGCTTAACTTCGGCTTTAATGTGAGTTGGCCATCGGCAACATCGTCGGGTGTCGGCTGCTGTCGCACCAGCAACATAGTTCGTGTGTTTCCGTTTTTGGGCTTCGTGTTGTTGTTGCTGTTGGCCGCAGTTCTTGGCTTTGGCGGCTGTTGGCTCAGTTGGCTGTTGGGGCTGTTGTCAGTCACCTGCCAAGGTTTAAGCGCGTCGCAACGTTGTTGTCCGGGTCGGTTAAAAAATTGACAAAAAAAAAAAACAACACAAATTTCTATAAGTAAGCCAAAGAAAAACTATCAAAGACCGGAGACCCAAACTCGTCCCACACAACTACGTGATTTTTTAGTGAACTTTTTCCCCCAAGAGCAGCCCCCCTTGCATTTGTTACGGCAACGCCGCTGACGACGGGACGATCGCTGGTAGTCAGCCACTAATTGTGCATAAATTAGCCATTTGACTTTGGTAGAAGAAAGGAATGCACGGAGCGGGGCGGGGGAATTGGAGGTGCCGCCATCTAACCAGTTTGCCATCCCGTTCTTTCATTTGATTGAACTCGATTCCGGTTGCCCGGCTTTCCGAGGCTTTGGCGCTTTGGTAATTGGCCCCCTCCCCCCGCCCTGGCAAGGGAGAGCCAGGGGTGGACAATGACGATGTAGCTGGCATTGGCATGCAGTCGTCGCTTTGCCATTTCATCTGGCGCTGAGTTTATCTGGCCAACAACAAAGCACCACTAGCAGCAGCAACAAAGCCATCGATAGAGGCCGCTTTTGGTTCGTTTCGGTTTACCGTTAACGGTTTCAGCAGACGGCCATCTCAGCCACCTCATCGTTCTATTTTGTTCTGCTCTCTCGACTAGCGCTTTTCTTCAGACCGCGACTCTTTCTTCTGTCGGTCCAGCCGACCGTGTCTTTGGTTTAGAAAGCCTGGTCGCGGGCAGCTGTTGGCTGATGGCTGATGGCCAGTTTCGTTCATTCAAAATGTTTAATTAAATTTCGAAGAGTCAGAAATGTGAAGACAAATGCGATTCCCCCAGTTCTGTCGCTTTGGCCGAGTTTGTCTAGCGAAACCGAGACCCGTTAATTTTTCGAGTGGATTTGTTTACATTTTGTGGCCCAAAAAAAAAATGCAATTAAATATGTCAAACGATATAGATTTTTTCACTCATTGAAAGGCCGCGATTGTTACTTTTTTGATTTAGAAAAACCGGTAAAAGAATTTAAATCCATTCAAGCGAACAGGTTGCCATAAAACCCCAAACAACACGAGCAGCAACAACGACAACGACAAAAAGAAAAAATCGACGGGGAGCATTTTTCCTGATCAAAAAAGATTTACAAAGAAAAACCACGTGAAAAATTTTATACACGCGCGCGGTAAAAAAAAAAATTAAAATAAGATCTATAAAAATTAAAAAGGAAAAAACCTAAAACCCGCAAAGCAAAAAAATCACAAGTGGCTGTGGCAGCAGCGGCAACAAAAAGCCAACGCCTCCCCCACCCTGCCCTCCGGCCCTACCACCCGACCGTTGTCCTGCCCGCCGGCACGTCGTCGACCCGTCTGCCTCTGACCAGCCCGGACCGATTGGTGTGGCCTTTTGAACCCCCGGCCGGAAAACGCTTGTTTCGCCGACACGACAACGGCCAGTGACAAAAAAAAAAAAGAAAAACAGCAGCAGCAACAACAACAAAGCAGCAGCAGCAACCGCCAACACACAGGTGAGCCAAGTACATGAATGAATGAGTGAGCAAGTGAACAGACCAACTGAATGAATGAATGAATAAAAGTGCTACCGGGCTGGCTCTGGGGCGACATTGAATTGAGTGATTGAAACTGATAAAAAAAGCGAGCCGGCGACCCCAGCCGACCCGGCGACCCGGCCAACAACAAAGGAAATCAGAGTGTGAGGTTTTCCTTTTTTTCACGATTCACTTTTCGATTTGTAAAATAAAAGACCGCACTTGTCTGGTAGTTCGGTCCCGAGATCTCCCATCAGCTGCCGTCCCCCTTTTTGGACTCAATCAGCAATTAATATGCACAAGTGTCCCTCTCTGTCCTTCCCTGGATGTCGTCGGTTGGGGAAGTGGATTGGTTTGTTGGTGGTGATAAGGATTTTTCCAGGGGGCGGTCTCAATTGAGTTTCCTCTGAACATTTGTCGAGTGTGAAAAATTCAAATACGATTTTAGGTTTTTTATATTTTATTTTTAGAGCGGACAGCTTTCAATTCAATTTGTATTTGTTGAGAAAGAGAGAGCGAAAAACCTGGGAAATGTAAACTGCCAGGAATTTAGAGTGTTTCGAATTCTTAATTAAAAATTCGAATATTTATTCTTGCCAATCGGATTGAAAGAGAGAAATTTAAAATCCTACGAAATTTACTTTTATTCAGGGAAATTAAATTCAAAATGTGTTTGTTTTTTTGATTTTATTACAAAGACAAATCTTGTCACAGATTTAAATCTAAGAATTTGACTTTTATTCTCGTCTGTCCAAAACTTCAAGCTGCCAGCAAAAACATAAATCATTTTTTTAATTAATACACAGAAATAGAATTTTTCGTTGGCTTGAGTTCCGTCAGCAGAGACCTGATATTTATTAGAAATATAAAACAAAAGAATACATTTAAATTGCCTGGTTAGAAAACATTAAAGTTTCCTGATTAAAAACCTCAGCTCGGGGCGCAAAAATTTATCGACCAAGTAACTGTAGTTTTTTTGGCCTAATCTACATCACAATTCCGAGTTGGTTAAACGAAATGAATTTAAGTTTATTTCACCGAAAAACTTGCAAACAACTTAAGCAAACTTTGTAGCCATTTGGATTAAGGGCGAGAAAGGGCGGCAAGGATGCTTCTCTGCCCGCTGTTCTCTTGCTCGACAGTAAATGACACACAAAGGAAACCAGGCATCAGTTACCAGCAGAAGGAACTCCCCCGTTTGTCTAGAAACCTTGGGAAAAACAAAAGCCAATACAAAAAGCCAAAAATAATGCGTTCGCCCGCCCGACTCAGTCTGGTCCTGTCTGGATGGGTTTTTGGTTTTGTAAGAAATCAGCGGGTGGCACGCAGATATCCTGCGATTGTTCGTCTCAATGTCTGTGTGGGTGTGTGCGCTGTTATCATGCAGTATAAATAGAAATCCAAGAAAAGACCAAAATAAACAAAAATACAACAAAATAGCAAAAAAACCACTGCAGCGAAATCGGTTAAGGGAATCAGCTGAGCGTCTTGAAAAATCGAAAGAACCACGAAACTAAACTGCCGCTCGGGTAATATAAAAATACAAGAACACCACAAAACTGTCTAACTGTATGAAAGAAATGAAAGTCAAGTTGAGATGGCCCCAGCGGGCAGATCGACGCGGCGACCCACAAGCTGAGAGTGAAAAAGGTGAGAGTCGCAGGCGTCGGTGAGCCAACATCTCTTCTGACTTCATTAGCGGCAATTGAGTTTGGGCCAAGATACCACGAGTACCTGGCTGTCTGCTTGGCTGGCCGACACAAATTTGTGGCCGCCGATCAGTCAGTCGGTTGAAGATCTTGGGCTTAAAACAAACTGGAAAATGTGCTAAAATGTCTGTAGCCTAGTGAAGAGTCTGGGTCGGGGTCTTGGCGAAGAAAGCGTGCAGGCCTTCATTGTTGTGGCTCTGAGTAATCAGGCAGTGAGGCATCAAAGCCGCCAGAGCCACAGTGGTGAAAAAATGCTGAGGAATTTTTAGGGCGTGCGAGTAGCAAAAATTACTTCCGTCTCCCAAGAATTGATCTTGAGGCTAACAAGGGTTTTTCTTTCATAAATCTAAATTTATTAATTTACATAGATTTTTAAAGAGTTCATCGCACGCTGAAGGAATTTTTTAAGGTTTCTCTTTACCAATTAGTATCTCTGGAAAATTTGAGGTTTTCCTTTGGTTCTGGGATTTTTCAACGAATAATTTCCTCTACACCTTTTGTAATTGAAGTCCGAGAAGAGAACAAAAAGCCAAAACAGAAATGTTATTTCTTCGAACAACTTCCCCCAAATTAAATTATAATTGGGCTGCCAGTCAAGCGTTCTTAACGACTTCCATTTCCTGTTGCATACAAAGCACAGCCCAGCCCAGCCCCCTCCACACGGCCAAAAAGAACAAGCCAAAAATTCCAACCCGCCCAAAAAATAAAAATTCCCAGCATTTGAAACCACAGTGCAGTTGTTGGTGGCCACATAATTGAATTATGATCACTCACTGTGTCTGCTGCCAGTTATTGTGAGAGTATCTAAGATTCGGGCCGGGCTGCGCCACCACAAATGCCGGCTAATGAAGTACGAGTGGCGGAGTTGGGCAGACGAGCAGACTGGCCCACTGGACAAACGGGCAGGTAGTGAAGTGTGGAAAGAGAGAAGCAAAGCAAGAGAGACACACAAACGAACTGGCGGCGCGCACGGACAGACACGGAAAGCAGCCGGCAGTGCAAGTGTAAGCAAAACGACAGCTCCACGGGGCAGCGGTGAAAGGAGCCGCTGGATTGCACACAAACAGCCTACTAATGCACGGCAATGAACTCAAAAGCAGACAGACAAATAGAACCAAACAAAGAGCTAGAAAGAAGACGGCAGGCCGGCTGCCTCGCAGGTGCACGGGGGCAACAGACAAACCTTGTCATTATCAGAGGCGCAAACACTTCGCGGCGCTCGAAAGATTCCCCCGGCAACTCAAGCGTGGCCGTTCGGACCAACCGACTCTACTGATAAATGCAGTTTTAATATTTAGTCGTGCATTTCAAGAGGCTGCCTGGCCAGGCCGCCTCACTTATTTCCCCAGAAAGCAGCGCCAAAGAATACAAAAAAATATATAGAAGCAGGCAAGGCACAAGAAAGATGGGCGTAGAGGTCATTCATCCAGTGTTTATCACGTTTATCATTCTGCCTCGGCCACTTTATTAACATATTTCCCCAGTTGTTGTTGCTGTTGGGTTTGGGTTTTTTGGCCTCATTTCCCCACTGCCAACGTTCACATGGCTCTGGTCTGGACTGGGCAGTTAGAACCGCAATCACCGCATTCGACGGCGCTGTCGACGTCACCGCCATCGCCACTCTCACTGGGGCGGCCAGGCCGGCGTTTGGCTTGGGTGTCTTTGGGTCTTTTTTATTCTCTCTCTACCATATTATATATGCACTTCGTAGGATCCGAGGGCTTGTTTATGACGAGCGTGTGCCCTACCCAGAAAATGTTGGGGTTCTTCGGCACGTGCAGAGGGAGATTCCCGACAGGGCATCAAAGTGAAGGGAGCGTCAAGATTTAAGGAGATAATTGAGTTCATGAGATTGAGTTTTTCGGCTTGACAGCTTCATACTTAAGGGAAAGAGATGTGAGTGGCTTGATTGAGATCTTTAGAATTAGCCAGAAGAGTTTTGAAAGTGACCAAAATTTATTAAAAGCCTTGGAAATTCTTGGAAGCAGAAGAATTTAAATGTCACTGTTTGTGTTTTTTTAGATTTTTACTTTGGCTGTTCTCAGATTCGTAAAAATCATAAAATTATTAAAGAATGATTGGAGCATTTTTCTAATCTGAAAACATTTACCAAAGAGATCTCAATATATTTCCTTCAACTGAGGTTTCTAAAAAATCAAATAACAAATCTAAATATTCCTTCCCTGGAATATCTCATAATCCCCCAAAAACTCATTAAAATTTCTGTAAAATTAATTAATTAATTGAAATTCATTAATTAAAAGAATTTTAAGTGTACTAAAAATTGTTCCTCTTAATTGTTTTTTACCTTTCCACAAATTCTCATTTGCTATTTTCAAAACTAAATTCGAATGCCCACAATATAAATAAACATTTCTTTTAATTTGTCACTTTTTCTGAAACTTCTACCATTTTAAAAACGGGACAAGATATTTCACCGCCTTTTGTAAAATATTTGCCCCAATAGTTTTATGAATGCCAATCAAATTGGTCTTTTGAAACTTAGAACCCTCATCGTTTTCCCTTCTGGGTGTCTCCGTTCGATTCTTTGAAGTCTCATAAAGTCTGCACCGGATATATTCTGCTCTCTGGTATCCAATGAAGAAGAGGGAACAGCGATGACAATAAAAACATTTTCTGGTTTTTGTATAGATTTTTTTATTCAGCTCTGGCGATGGTGGCTTGTGGAGCTGATGTTGCCTTTCAGTCAATTTTCCTCCCCATTTCCCCCACTTCTGCCTTTTGCTTGGTCGTTTTTTCCCTCTCTCTGTGCCTCTCATCTGTGTGGTAGTTTATTTTGTGGCTCATTTGCATTATTTTAATTCATTTGCCTGTAATCGGTGGAAGAAGAGAAAGACCATAAAGAAAAAGCGGCAATATCCCACCCGTTGCCCCTAAGCCAAGTCAAATTCTGTTCCCACTCTCGGTATTTTATCGGATGGGAGAGTTTTGGGGCTTAAGATGGCCAATAACTAAAGTGAAACAGAATGAGAACTTAAATTTGGGGAGGGAAAATGAAAAACGGTAAATGAAAATGAAAATTATTTAATCTTACCGACTTACCGTTATGCATATGCCTAATTAATTTCTGCCCGCGCCGAGGGACAGCGCTGTCGAGAAGAAAATTGAAAAGGCCACCAAAAATTCCAGCCACTTCAAGAAAAACTTTTGCAATTCAATTTGTAATAAAATAGAGAGAAAAAAAATGAAAATTTCAACCAACTTTCCGAGGCAGTAAAAATCACAGTTAGTTGATAAAATAGATAGAGCGCCACTCACGTAAGAAACTTCATCCGTGGAGGATGCAGAGACACGAAGAAAATGGAAATTCAGAGAGGGGAGGGAGAGGACGCCTCTCCCCACACTTGAAATAAATTGCAATTTGTTCCAGACCAACACGCAGAGGAGGCCTGAGAGCCACGGAAAGACAGGGCGGCAATTAATAATTGAAATGCGTGTTAATTAGAGATGCGGGTGCAGGTTCCCCCCAGGAATCGCAGAACAGGCCCAAAGGAGGGGCGGTAACTGTAATTTCAATTAGACTTATTAGGCCAGCAGCACCTACAATTTGAACTGGCTTAACTTCAATTATGCGCCTTCCACTTGCAGATCTTTGCACCCTTTGCTGGATAGTTTCTCATCTGGCCGATAGACATTGTAAAATTGGCTTAGCCAAAATCTCATTGTCCGGGGCTTTGGTGGTCCGCATTTAATACCATTAGAGCGCCGGACGGTCTGCCACACATTTTTCCTTGACTTTTCCTGGTCCGCTTCGTTGTCTGTTGTTCTCTCGGCTCTCATATTTCATTTCTTTGTCCGGCATTTTTCTTTATAACGCCACCAAAAAAATGCACTTGGCTCGGACCAGGACATCCCGCTGACGACTGTGCGACTGTTATCCTGGCCAGCTGACTGCTTAATATTTCAGCCGGTAACTGTCGCCTTCGTCGTTGTTTGCCGCTGTTCAGTAAATCTTTTATTATATCACTTGGATTAGATTTGGCTATGGCTGCACTCTGACCCCCTCGCCCTTCGCCCGGTTAACTGCCTTCAAGACGAAAATGAGTACCTCGGCATGCCCCTCACGTTCCACGGGCCTTGTATTTGGTTATGCATCGAGCGACTCGGTTTCGTATCATTCCCATAAGTGTTTATATTGATATATGCATTGATTATTGCCATCAATCTGAGTATTGGTTTCCTCGACGCGCCTCCTCCTTTTTGCAATTAGATTGCTATACATAAAATATTACTTCTTCGAGATTCTTAGGCCGTTCCGTAATCATACAATTGAATTTTTATGCTGGGCATGTGGCTCAGTCAATTAGTTAATTAAAGATGGTTAGGGGGAGTACACAAACCGATAGTATTATGCAAATCCTTGAGGTACCATGAAGAATTGGAATACCGAAATCATCAATTCACCAATTTCCAGAGTTTGAGAGATTTAATGAGGAAACTTATGATATTTTGGGGTTTGTCTTAAATTATCTTTAATAACTTTAATGTTTTCAAAACTGAGCATTCGTTATCATTCCGATTACACAATGCTGTTTGTCTTAAATGCATTAATTCGTCGATTTGGCAAGATTTTGGAATTAAGGTTGAACGCAATAATTGTTTCACTTTGTAGACTTTTAATTAATTTCCTGCCACAAATCGGCTCTCAAGCGCAGGTTCCTCGACTACAGCGACGACAACAGTTAGGCATAATTATTCATTATGCAACAGCTAAGTTTAAACAATTTAAATGAGTTTAAGAAAAGAAAAAAATGCAGTTGAGCCAAGCGGACAGCCAAGCGAACCGAGCTCAGTAAATTAAATGCTGGGTTGCAGAAACATTCAGCTGGGGTGGAGGAAGTGGGCATAGAAGAAAAATACTAACAGCAAAAGTGACTGACCCAAATACCAAAAATTTCTAATGAGGCAAATTAAGCAAAAACCTCGCGCGCGCTCGCGCGCCAAAATGGAAAAAAAAAGGCCCGACGACAAGAAAAACTAAAACACAAAAGCAACAAATGGGAGCGTAATTATTTTATAATTAAATTCCATTTAGCTGAAAACTGCACAGGGAAATACAAACCATTGCACTTTTGGGCTGTTGCCTCGGCTAACTTCTCATTTGCGGAAAGTTGCACACCGACAAATTTGTGAATTTTCCAAAGCAACAGGTGTAAACGACTGCGGGCCGAGGCGGGGAAGTAGGGCAGGGAAATTCAAAAATGCCTCTCGAAAAAATAAAATTAAACTCATTAGTAAGTTAATCACCTCTAGAAATTCTTAAGCTTTTCTTAGTCGGTCAAAAGGTCAGTTGAGAAATCTTCACATTTTCAAGAGCGAATAACAATTACAAAAAATCTGCTGAGGGCTTTTGCCAGCGCGCGGGGGGAAGCGGGCAGAAATAATAACAATATTGTTATGGCCACAATCGGCACAAATTGGTGAAAGTTTTATTTGTTGTTTTTCTTGCTTTTCTTGAAGTTATTTTATTTTTTCATTTCTCGAATCGACTGAGGGGATTTATGCGTGCAGCGATGTGTGGGCGTGGAAATAGAAAATCAGACTCACCCATCGCCCAGGGGCTTGGATTGGGTGGTGGCGCGAGGCTGGGCGGCAGCTCTCTCGATAAAGCTGACAGCTGCATTGAGCCGTGTGCTCTGAACTAGTTTTGTTTTTTTGCCAACACAACAAGCGGCTGCGGCTCGAAGCGCTGCCACAATGAGAGCATGAAATGTGCACCGAATTGTGGCCAAAATGCTGCACCAGCAACGGCAACAGCGAGGATTTATGGAAGCCTGCCGGACTATTAACAAAATTACTTAACAAGCCGACCGACTAGTCGATGCCGCCATCGGCCCTTGGCTGAGTTATGGTCAACTGGTGGCCAATGGCCAGGCAAAAGTTTAGCCGACCACACGAGCTGGGCAATCAGCGGCTATATATTCTATTTAATTGCATTCGTGGTTCATTCATCCCAAGCTCGGCAAGGACATTTGTCTTCGAATCGAAATCTATAGAGTCTCATAACTCGGTTGGAAGCTTCCTCCTTTTGTGTGTGTGCCAATCAGTCGAGTTGACGACCACCACAGCCATCGCAGGGCAGCGCAGTGGCAACACATCAATGGCAATTTGTTGTTTTGAATTTTGCAATTTTAGAGTTCGAACTGCTCCGACCGAAGACAGTTGCAGGCAGCGGGCCAGGGGATGTGGCAAGAAGTCCCTATCAGCTTTTCAAAAAGTTGGCCAGAACCGCTGGGTGGTTGGTTGGGTTGGCCTCGTCTGTCTGCCGGTTCGACTGACTGACTGAATTTTAATTAAATGTTGCGCGCATTCTTCTTTCCAACTGCAAACCGAAGGACAACCAGAAGGCAGAGAGGCACAGCTTGGAACAGAACAATCCATGCGGGCAAGGCGGGAATGCTGGGCGGAACAATTGAACACACAAACATTTAATTCGCAATTGAAGAAGGCGCAAACGGAGTCGGGCGGGCGTCCCTGCCAATCAGCATTGGACTCCCTTATTACCATCAGCGGTAGCAGCGGCCGCTCCCTGTAGTTTGGATAATGACAGGGTCCTTGGTGGCCATTGCCGAGGAGTTAAAAATAAAATCATAAGAAACCGCCCCTCAGTCAATCCCATTTTGGCATCGGCAGGACCTTGAAGTGGTGGCCACTCGTTATCGAGAGCAAGGCTCTTCGAGTCGACACTTTGAAGACTTCCCATTGCCGTTGGCTGCTTTTAATCCGCACTCAGAGCGGCATTCCCGCCAGCAATTCAAATTTCAAGTCAAGGGCTAAATAAACTTCGCCCACAACCAGAGCAAAAAGCAGGAGGCCTTAGACAATTTTGATCTCTGCTTTGCCTTTTTTTTCGGCACTCTGGAACATATTTTATATGTCTATCAATTTTTGCTTGACTGCAGCTGCACGAGAGACGATGGCTGTGGCCTTTCTCAGCGTTGAATTTATTGAATTTAATATGCATATTGAAAAAAAGAAATTTATGCAATTTTTATGGGCTCTACTCGACAGCCCTTCGCTGGCCTCCTTCGTCGTCCTTTGCTGTCTGTTTACTGTTAAGTGTGGCGCGCCAAGGCGTGAAGGTTGAATGAATAATCGGATGGATGGTTAGCCGAGCTGAGCTGGCCTGATCTGGCCTGGTTGCAATGGGTTTCCAATTCGATTTCTGACACATCCATGGTCTCCTTTTTTTGTGGTCAGGACAGCTGCAGAGGAAGGCGGCAAATTTTGTGGTCTATGGAGGGAAAGTGTAAAAAATTCTCAAGGTTTCTATTTTAAAATATTTAAAGAGTTCTAATAAAGTAATAAGAATCTTCAATCTTGAAGAAGAATTTAGTTTGGTTTCTAATTTAGTCCAATTTTTTATCAAATTTAATCTAGATTTAAGTTTATCTTGATTCGTTTCCAAGTGAATTATTAATTCCAATTCTTATTCAAATTATTAATTCCCATTCATTTTTTTTGTAATTTCAGGTACGTTTACTTTGAATTTTATTGTTGCCTTCGCCGGTCGAGCCACCTCAAAATGGTAAAGCAATTAGGTCCAGAGATTTGAACTTGTCTTATGGCTAAAATTTCTACGAACTAATTACATTCTCTCCCCATGTGTGAGTGTCTGTGTGTGCGTCTCTCAAATGACCCATTAAACTGAGTCATTAAATTTTAGCCAATGACCCACTAAATGGAGGAAAAGCCAAAAGCAAAACCAAATTAAAATTAGAAATATTCCAACAAATGACCCAAAAACAAAAACGAAAAAAAAGTAAAACGTTTAAATGATAAAATGCGAATGCCATATTAACTCCTGATCCCGGCTCTATATATAAAAGTGTGTGTGTGGGTGTGAAGGCTCATTAAATAAAATAAATAAGTAATTAACGGGCGAAAATCAACCAAAGAGCCATGAGAATTCTGGCACAAATGTAGTGAGAATTTCATTAATTAGCCATAATGGTCATGTTAGCCAGATCCGGCGGGGGCTTTGGTTCGGTTTATTTGGGGCACCCATAAACCAGCGTCAGCACCAATGCTGATGAGGATTCGATAATGAGGCTAAATGGCCGTGGCTGCGGAACACATGTCGCTTGTCATGTGGCAAATGTCGCATGCAACATTTAACTGCAAAATACAATAGCTTCCTGCCCCATCCCCAACCGTCTGGCAGTCCAGCTAATTGGCAGCGGCAGCAAAATGGACGCCCCGAAGGTCAAACCGCCATGGCTTGCCCCGGTGGTCTGTTAGGTGCCCCCCCACCCCTTCACCGATATTGGCAGGCATAACTAATAAATGACACACCAACACACAGACAAAGGAATGTTTGAGCCGCAGCCGCTGGTGGGTCAGTCGTAAATGGGCTTACATGCCAGATTAACCGTTAATGGCTGTGAGTCTTTTTGGTTGCCACGCTCTTTCGATTTTTCGGCTCTTTTGTGTGATTCGGCCCATCTCCCGGCTGCCGTGGCTGTTTCTATATGTTTTCGGCTTTGGATTGAAGTCTTTAGTTACGCTTCATGCAACGCACAATTTTCGAAAGAGATGCTTGTTTTTTGGTCCGGCCAACTTGAACGACTGACTCGTTTGACTCGGCCATAATGATGCCGAGCTGTTGCTTTTGCTGTTGCTGTTATTTGCCATTTTGCCGGTCGTTGTTGACTGATATCCATGATGTGATGCTGTGTCGGCTCCCCTCTGGGGTGATTAGGTAACCGAACACAACCAAAACACTGGAGTGAGAAAATGCAGCCGTCGTCATCCCAAAAAATGCGGCTATTTTGCGGTAGTTGGTCCAACTTCGAGTCCAATTTCCAATTCGATTTGGCTTGTTTGTGCGATCGATCGATCGCCTATGAAAATACTACAACGACATACAAAGACTTTACCAAACAATTAGGTAAGATACCGACCACTTACTGGGCCACATATTTGTGGAGCTTATTTCAAAAAGAAATGCCTCCAAAATTGCCCTAGGGAAGTATTTGCTTGGTATTTAAAGAAAGCTAAATTGACGATTTTCGGAATGGAAAAATCTCTTTCTCGAAAGAGAGTTTATCAGTTTTTGAAGTCGAGAAATTTCTTATCAAACAATTATTCGTTGCTGGATATACCAACTTATTCAGTTTTAAAGATCTATTTCGGTTTAGAGACAATTATCTAATAGCCACAACTTTTCCAAAGGTTTTGATTATCTTAACAAAAATTGGATATTAAATTTGAAAGAGCTCCAAAGATTTTCTGCATTTTCTATCAGTGAAATGATATCTTCAAGTTTTTATATGTTGCATTATTATATTTCCTCCGAGTTTCAATTTAAAGAGACGAAATATGTTATGTACTTCGAATATAATATCATTCTTTATTATTATTTGTAAGCCGGAATTTTTAATTATTCCATTGATATTCAGAAAAGTTTTTCATTCCCTAAAACTGTTTGAGTTTGAAATTATCTCCTTTATTATTTTGTTTTGAAAAGCAAATTCAGTTTCCCCTTAAAAACTTTTCCTACCATTTCTTCTGTACCTAAGTAGTTCCAGAAATCAACACTTTCGGTCCTAGAAATTATACTGAGACCTAAGCTTCTAACTTTAGGGTCAGACTTCACTTCTAAAGGAAAGAAGAGTTCCCATTAGTTAGGCAAACTTCTGCTTCTTCTGAAGAGGATTCCAGCTTCGGCTTGGGATATTTCTCCCTTAAGATATTTGCCAGAAACTGGGGGACTCGCCCATGTGATTACGACATAAAAACAAATAACAAACCGTTTTAATTCATGCGTATTAAATTGTGCCTCTCTTGGCCCAAAGCCCCTATGAGGAAAAGTAAATAAAAGAAATCTCGAAAAGGGAAATGCAAATTGAGGCTCACGGTCGATCGCTTCGATGGGTCACACAATTTTTGGACATCCAAAAGGCGAAAGCCGACCAAAATAATTACTATATAGATTTACCGAATCGGTTTTTGGTGTTGGTCTGCCGGTTCGACCGACTGTCCTAGTTTCAAATAATCCAATTGATATCGCACTCATCGATGCCGCTAGTGGACGTGGGTGAGAAGCGGGAAAGCCGGCAGCAGATTGACGATAGAGAGCCAGCTGCAAAGGGGTTCCTGGTGATTTACAACAATCGGTGGCAAAATGAAATCAGTGCAACTAACAGTGCAACCTGTTTGCGGTGCTGGGCATCCACGATTCCGGGCCACTTCGAAACCCGTTTCAAATGCAGTCTCCGGCCAAGCAGCCGTCCGTTTGTCCGACTAACCATGAACTGCTAAAACGACAACATACCTGCAAATTGGCTGGCAAATGCCAACTGCCTGGTCTGGCGGGCAACTCGTCTAGAATTCATATAGAGAATAGAAATACGCGCAAGCTATCGACAGTTTCAGCGGACGGGGGGAGTGCACGGGGTGGCGGCTACTCCCGATCAACGGGACACTTAACGTTTTGGCCATTGACAACGATTAAAAACAAGTTTTGTGCTGGCTACGAAGGCGGCCCCGGCCTGTCCCAAATACGCAGCCGCTGGCGGCGGCACTTGTTGGGGAGGCGACCGACCACCTCTCACCGGCTGGACGGGATGGCCGGGCTGCTGGTGCATTGCTGACCCAAATACAAAGACATTCAATCGACACACACACACTCGCACACACTTAGACGGTAACCCACTCGAAACACACACGCGCCAGCGGGCCCACAAAACAGTTTTTCTTGCCGGTTTTTTAAATAAAAATTGAAACGTCCATGCCATCCCATGGGGAGAGGGGAAAGGGGAGAGCCAGCGAGTTTTGTCGTCACATGGCGAGTAACTGGATGAGTGAGCGTCAGTTGGCGGGGAGATGCCAGGGACAGGTGACTGTTGATTTACCGTTGTGGCCTCGTACGCTGGACCAACCGACCGAACGGCCAAATCGCGGGCATCCTCCTCATCCTCGTGATCTCCTCATGTGTGTGTGTGTGTGTGTCGTTTGGCTTGTTAACCAACGTACGGTACTTTCCTTTCCAAATAAACTCGCTACTCTCAATAAACTCGGACTATGCCAGCCACAAAGCTTTGATAACTTTAAATCAACAGGAGGTAAAAGAATCTTTAACAGAAGCAACGGGTGGGGCTCCCTGGATTTATAGGTTTTACAATTTTATCTATAGTGCAAATTAATTAATTTGTGGTATTTGATCAAAGCCATTGGCACACCTAAAAACATTTACGGTTTCAATACTTAATGGTAGAAAGAAGTCTTCAGTTACATAAAAATTTAGACAGAGTTAAGATATTTCCTAGGAGTATTCAGAAAAGTTTTAAACTAAAAGGTTTTGCTTGTCAGTCAATTTATTTCTATTTCTATTTGTATTTTTATTTTACCTCGAATAGTTAAGAATAACACCGAAAAAATTCTTAATTCTATAACCAAAAACCTTCACCCATACAGATGAACAGACTAGCAGAACTTTCAATTATTCTTCTGGGCAGTCATTTTTCTTCTGGTATTCCTTTCGATCTTCAAGTAAATCCCTTGAAGAAATTAAGAGAGGATTTATAATTAATCTTTTAAAGATTCATCAAGGATCCTTAATCGACTTCCCTTGAATTTTTCCTTTGGTGAGATTCGGTTCTTCTTTCCTTTAAGCTTTGAACTGGAATCTATATCCTTTCCTTCCCCGCTTTAAATTGGAATCTATGTCCTTTTCCTTTCGGGTATAAACAGCTTTATTCTGTTCCCTGATCCCGCATATTTTAGTTTACCGACATCAAAAGCCAGGAATTCCAGGCGAGGCCTCTCGAAAATTCCCCAATCGAAAATTGAGACTCCATGGACTTCGCATGGCTTTCGGTATTGAAAGGGAAATGGCAGCTTAACCGGGCAACGCTTTGATTTACTTCAATGGCATAAATGAAATATTTCTCGCATGATGGCCAAGGAAAGCAACCCAAGGGACCTGCCAGGCGGCTGCCTCTGAACTCCCTCAGCTATGATGATGATGAACTTTGGGCCCGTAAATGAGCGCGCCGTTGCCTCGAAAAGAGCAAAGTGAATGAATAGACTCGCAGGACAGCGGAAAAAAACAAAGCCCAGGCTTCATCAGGGCTTCCTTCACTTTGCCACGCAGGCCCGCAAGTCATTGCCACCCGGCAAGCCGGCCGACCGAGTTCCTGTTGCAGTTGCAACATATTAGCTTCATTTTTCCTAAAGTTTAGGGCAGCCTTTGAAACATTTGTTTGCTTTACTTTTTGCCGCCCCTTCTTGGGATCCGTCCCCGTTCTCGCCGGCACTGTTGTTCCCACCGCCGTTGGTAGGCCTCAAAATGAATTGAATGTAAAAAATTTAAATGTAAACAATCCTCGCTGCAAGTTACTCGTTGTCGGCTGGGGTTTGTTTTTGCATTTGCAAGCCTCGTCCTGGAGCGGTTAAAAGTTCATTGTACGGCCGACTTGCCTTCACCGCGCTTAGAGTGCGTCGGGCCCACCCAGCAAACAAAAAATTGTGCCGCTTTTTTTGATTGCCAAGTGAGCGAAAGCGCGCGGGGGGTCACGAGCGCTCGGAGGGCGCTTGAGTGGGCGGGTTTGTTAGGTCATAGACTCGACTCGTTGTCGTCATTGTTGGCAACCACTTGCAGTTGGTAGCGCCTGCCAGCTGCAAAGTTTTTGGGTTTCTATTGCGGAAACTCATGAGGTTTTTATGTGCGGAGATTTTAATTGCATGGCGATTGAAACATTTGCAGCGTTCGCATGTTCGCTCCATTAGACTCGCATTTCGGCGGTAGAGCTTTCCAGGCCACTCAGGTCAGCGACCTTATAGTTCCTCTCTTATTTATTAGCACCTGCGGCGGAGCCACATTCCAGAAAAATTAGCACCTCGCCCGCCTCCACGTGCCCGTGAACATTTTACTAGCAATTGCCGGCTTCCTTCTTTTTATGCAGGACACGATTTGACTGTAAGTCCTTGGCAGTCTCCGTTGGTCGTTTGTGAGCGTTGATTGTGTCCCTGTGGCCTCGTCCTTCTGTTGTAATTGCCAGGAGTCGATTGTTTTTTCGTGAGCTCTTCGAACTGTCAATTATTTTAAGCGGGAAGATTTCTGTCTAATTTTTTTATTAATAAAGAAAAGTCGGGGGCAAGTCCATAAATTGTGTATACGCACTGTGAACGGCAGCGAACAGCAGGGACAGACTCTGTCAATCATTTCTGTCGCCTGCTACTCTTTTCCTTGGCCACCTCCTCGTTTTCGTGCCGGCCATTCATCATTTTTCATGGCGTTGACACTTTCACTTGTTTTAGCAAACAGCCGCGGCGACACCAACACCCGTCGAGTTGAAAAGTCAATTCTCCTTTATGGCCACGCCCGTTGACCCTACGCCTCCGCCCCCCAAAAAAACCAGACCGCCATCTCTCATCATCGCCGTCGTCGTCATCGTCATCGTTGCTTTCGTGGTTCGTTTCGCGCTGTCAAATTTATTAGTTTCAATATAATTTGACAACATGAAAATTTGTTTATAAATTGTTCGCCGGCCTGTAGTTCGTGGAGTTTAACCCCAGGACAGCCAATCTCAGGCCAGATAGACAGACAGCAGGCTCAGGGACGACAAGGACGTTTTGATGGCTTCATTTATCATCTATGTGTTTTTTTTTCTGGCGTTGCTGTCAAGCCTTTTAAATTGCAGCTGAACTATTTGTCTTGCTGGTGGCGTGCGTGCGTGAGTGCTTTAAATTTCACTGCTAACTGAAATTTATGTTTATTATACGGCGACCCCGTGAGGAAATTATCATAAATTGCCGTCATTAAACAAATAAGTAAAATTTAAAGCACGGCCGCTCCTACAGATCACCCCGCTGACAAGAGGATGTGCCAGGGCAGAGCTAACAATAAAATATGAAAAGCGCTATTCGTGAACTTTGGTAACCGTCGGTCGGTTCAGTTTCAGTTCATTCGCCGGGGCGTTGTTGGTTATTTGCTCGGCTTGTCAGCCAGTGAAAATCGCTTTCATCTGCGGCCACAAAGGCGCTGAAAAAAGTGTTGCAAATGCCAAGCAAAAGTGGCCGCTCTGTCCAATCGTCTCAGTGTCCCACCGTCCATCTGTCTTTTAATGCGTTCACTTTTATTGTTGCCGACAGACAAAACAGCAACAACTGCGGTTCGCTGTACTCGCCGCTCGATGTCTTCATCGTCTGGTAGTTTTTTTCATCCACTTCTTGTTGAATTTTTTTTCGTTTTTTTTGATGAACTTAATTAGCATCTGGCACGACTTTCAATGTCAATGGCAGTGGGCACTTGAGGCCCGGATCCAGGCGATATAATAAATCTCAATTCACGAACTCCCAGCAAATGAGATAATTTCTAGGCACCGTCAGGCAACCAAAACAAATCGCAGTTTAGTGTTTTGTTCGTGGTTTTTTTTTAATGGGTGTCGGCGGTGCTGTTGTGGTCTGGGCAGATGGACCTGAAATTAATCAAAGCTGCTGGAGATTTCGTGTTTTTTTAGCACATCAAAATTGCTGCGCGAAAAAAACGTCATAAAATTTAAACACCGATTAAAGGGGCAATTAAAAATTGACAGTAATGAAGAAACGATTTATTGAGAGTCGAACTTAAAGATCTCCGAAAGAAACCTGAGATTATTAGTCCTTTGAAATCGAACTCCTTATCCAATGACACGTACCTCCCTTCCGATTACCCACGTAACCCTCCCCGCCAGTCGTTTGAGATTATATCAGAGATTTCCTCCGCATCATCTATGAAATATCTAGAGCTGCGGGCGAATTCCCCGCATTTCGTCTGTCACTTGACCCCTGTCGAAATTGTCGTCATCGATTGGGCAATCCGCCACTTGAGTCAATGGAAGACAAAAGAGAAATAAATGTATATAAACTGGCTTCAAAATTATAGATATATGCATTAGTATATAGAAAAAAAGGAATGAAAAAGGTAAATTGAATTTTGTTGGATTTGTATTATTGATTAGTTGGCGGTTTTTTTTTTTGTGTCATTGATGCGACGGCAGCGCCGTCGTCTTGGCCTTCGGTTTTGAAATCTTTCAAGTGTTCAAGCTTCCTAGACTCCACCTGGCCCCCGAGCCACCAGCTGCCCAATAAGAAATACTTTACTGCCCACATCATCGGTCATCGTGTTGGTCATCAAGCGCCGCTAGCATCTCGACTGGGATGGCATTTTGGCTGACGTTTGGCCAAAATGTTAATCGTTTTCATGGTAGTTTCATTATTTTGTATTTTTTTTTCGGTATTTCTGGTTTTGTTTACCACTTGGACTGGCCGCGGTACTGGCTTGTTTATATGTGAAATTAGCATTTTTAATGCGTTACTTTTTTTGCTATTTTTGGCTCAGTCTGATTCACCCACTACGGCAGGCAAACAAGCAGCGACTTTTTGTTCGATTTTTTGGCATTTTTCTTGCCCGCAGCAGAAGTTTTTCATACGATAGGACAGTTTTTGCCGGAAAGAAACTTTTTGGTTTCTTTCCTCAGCGATTCTTGGCTAATAAACAGGAAATCGAATCGAATGTTATTCGATTCGTTGGCTTGTAAGTTTCGCGCTTTATTGCATTATTACTATTATTACTCTTATTATGGCTGTTTTGATTCGACAAAATACTCTTTGCAAGTTGCGGCTAAAGAGCGTGGGATTTGGGCCTATTTTTGGGCCAAGAAGTAAAAGTTTCTTGGCCAAAAAAAAAACTTGTTTGATTGTCCAACGAGCGGAACGAATCAGCCAAACAGAGAGGAAGTCAACCAAAGCTCGTGGCTGGAAATGATATAGCATAAAATTTAATAGTGTATTTAGAAAAGAATATTTGTGAATTTTTCTACCTATTTCTGTCAATCTTCCAAGAACAATTTTAATGACCCAAAAAAGACCCGAACTCCCGCTTAATTTCTTCAAAGTTTTCTTTGCTATTTCATGGTTCGATTTATGGTGTCCTTGGTCAACTTGATTTGCGTGGGCAAGGGATGCCCAACGACTTAGAAAGATTTGGCTTCCCCAACAAACACATGTAAACTTCGACATACCAAATGATTGCCAACTAAATTTGATTGATATCTTATTAAGATGCTTTGTGTCTGGGAATTTATCCTGCTGGGCGGCGGCGGCGGCGGCTGGGGAAGCTCCTTCCATTTGCTGGTCATTGCAAAACTTTTGTTTTCGATTTCGACGACTTTTGGCTCGTATGCTCTCATCGTTTATCAGTTTTGTTTTTTGTATTTTCTGTGAGGGGGACGACTACGCATGAATGGATGCCTAATAAAGATAAATATACTCACACACACACACTTGTGTATTTGTAGTCAGTCGGCCAGTTTGACAAGTTGAATGATCTACTGAATTGCTTCCATCCTCTGGCAGGTTTTGCACGCACTTTGTCCCCGCCCCTGGGTGACTATAAGCCGCCACCATGAACAGCAACAAAAGACAACAAAAATTTAAATAAATTTGTTGTAAAACTTAAAATACAACAAATACCAGCGGAGTTGTTGTCGCTGTGGCCGTTTAAATGCCAGCCCCGAGTTGAGGGTATAAATTTATGGCCAACTTTGTGGATGGTATGGGATAGGGCGGGGCGACGGGAAACTGGAATGCTAATACAAACAAGCAGATTTTGCGGTTTATGCAAATCGCATACCCTGAAAAAAAGAAATAAAATAAAATAAAATAAAAAACACAAACCGAATCCCTGGTAAAAAATCTGATTTCTTTACACTCGAGGAGGAGAGAAAAAAAATGTGTTTTTAAGCATATAAAAATAAATACAGATTCAATGTTAATTTGATAAAGAATTCTGGGAAGGACTTCGAATACTCTTAAAAGACTTTTGATTCGAAATATTTTTCAGTATAATTTAAAATTAAACTGCCATAAAAAACGCTTTCTTCTGCCAAAGTACTTAACTCTGTGGATTCCCAAAATGACTCATTTTTATGAGGGTATTTTGCGGACCCGCAATTGTCCTTGCTTGCTGGTCAAATTCCTAATAAATTAACCAAAATCCCAGATCAAATTTCACTAAATATGCACGAATAAAAGCCCAAACATTGTGTTGAATTTAATCTTTAAATTCTTATTCCCATTTTGGAGGGCAGCAGCCGTTTGTCGCTCATTCCTGTCAAACTATGCAGTTCAAGGTTGGGGCAATATTAACCCGTAGATGAGGTCGACCCGGCTGACCTTTTGGCTGTAAAAAATGCTGGCAGTTATTGTTGATTTTGTTGCCTGGGGTCGAACCGAAACGGCATCAAGATATGACCAAATTTTGGCCGTGCCTGGGACTTTCCGTATTTTTATCCTAGAGAAGTTTTTTTACTTTTTCCTGTCCTGTTTGTTATTTAAAATCATTTTGTATGATTCATGTTGGGTGTTGGTGGCGTTGTTTTCATTGTTGATACTCCGACGTGGTGAAGATTCGCTGCTGCCAGCCGCCCCCGCCTTTCAACTTCCTTAAGAGCAATAATTCATTTTGGGGGAAACGTTTTAAAAGGCCTAGGAATGCTGACGATGCCTTAGATGCTGCCGAGCCTGACGCGGGAATCCTGTGTAAACAAGTCATCCAAAATGTGTTGAATTCGATGCTAACACATTTCACCAAATTGAATTCTATATACAGACTCTCAAACATATATATATTTTTCTATAAGTATGTGCTTCTTGAATGGCTTAAACGAGTAAACTTTCTGCCCGTGTGGTAGTGGATTGAATGAAGAGGAAACCCAGCTGCGTTTTAAGGCCAGCGGCTGGAAAACATTTTGATTGCAATTTTCGTCTTTACCAAATTATTTATTATACGTCGCTAAGGGGCGGTGTTGAACCAGAAGATCCCAACTGCAAATGATTTGTGGCTGCTCGGAGAAATAAACCCAGCAAAAAGTAATAGATTTCGAGTTATTTGAGGTGTCGACGTCTGGGGTTTTATATATTTTTATAATGGGCAAATGAATTCCTGAACTTCGCAAGAGAAAAACCTGACTCTCGGCTAAGTTTCTGTAATTATTTTTCGAGGACCATTTAGGTTAAAAAACTGTACAGGATACGGCAACCGCAAAGGTAATTTACCATACATCTCCACTTTTGCCTGGCATGCATCACTCATCGTCCTCGTAGTGGCTGAACGAGTGTCTTTTGAGTGTTCCGCATAAAAGCTCATTTGGCCAACAACGACTGATTCAATTACCAATCTGTAATATGGACCAGAACCGTTTCATCTTTTAACCTCCGCGCCGGTCGCTTTTCCTCCCTCGATCTCTCTGTTTGTCCGCTTCTGCAGCTTTTCAATTTATCCACTTACTTTTGCGCTGTGGCTCTGAATTTCATTGCCATTTATAATCAAGTGCTGCACTCGTTCAGCAAAAGCATTCGATTAATAACCGCCCCCAGACAAGCCAACCAAGCTGCCTTCCCCAATCCCACACCGTCCCCGCTCCAAGCCGCGTGTTCTGACCTGGAGAGCTGCTCCTGCAGATTCGTCCTTTCATTTCATTTACATTGGTTTTCATTGCCTTTTAACTGCACTTTTATTTTGGCCACTTTTTTATTTTTGGCCAACTTGCGGTCGCCGTTACTTGTTGGCCAAAGCAAACAAAAGAATTTTTTCGCTGTTGCTGTTTTTTGTGGGGTAATTTTTAATTTTTATTTCATTATTTTTCACAGCAGCTGAAACCCAACAAAAAATTGAAATCCCACCCAACTTTTTTCCTTTTTTTTTAATTCGCAAAATGTGAATGCGGGCGACCCACAGAAAAATAAAACTTTAACATTCCCGCATGCCATTCACACCCCAAGCCCCCCGAATCCAAAACACAGTCCCCCTGGCGTGGGGGATAAAAGTTTCTGGCAAATATAAAGTTACCATTACCGCTATTAATATTTCTGTTTTTTCGGTTCTTTTCCGCTTCTATTTTTAGGTAAGACGAAACTTTTAAACGCTCTCCATGATATGCAGTATTAGCCGTTTAAGCCGCGACCCACGGTAAGCGACGACCCCAATTCAATGTGTGTTCTCGTTTGGTTGATATTTTTGGCACTTGCTCAACACTTTCTTTGGGCCCAGGCCAAGCTGGGCATGACCTTCATCTCGTTTTCTCATCAAAGAGACACGACAAAAGAAGGTGAGTGGAGGGTAAGTTTGGCTATTATCTGATTGCCAAACGTTTTTTGTTGTTTCTTTTTCTGTCATTCCCTGCCGACGGTTTTTATACTCTACCCAGATAAGCAAAAGGGAATGTGGGTTTTTGATTTCCTTGCTTCTCTCACTCTAGCAAGAGTATTCGATATTTTGAGAGTCTTAGCTGCCCTTTTTTTTGGGGTCATCGAGTGGCTGCGGCACTTCCGTGCGCGACTCCCTGTGGCGGCTTCCGGTCGAGTCATTGCCGTCGCCGTCGTCGTCGCATTGTCGCCACTTGTCGCCTGAGTTTCTTCCAAAGATGCAGTTGACTAGCGGCAGCCTTGAGACCGCGACAGACAAGCCCCAAATAGCTGCTTGCCAACTGAGTGGGCTACTTGCCACATCAGCCGTCTGATGTGTTGGTGCGGCTTGTTTGTCTTATTCTCATTTTCGTTGGAAATTTGCATTTTAGTTTATTGTTTTATGGGTGCTTCTCGGGGAGTCTTCTTCCTAACCCAACCGAGTCTTTGTCATCGTCAATGTTGTTGCACAATTCATGGAGTTTTCGCCGTTTGTTTACATTTCGTTTTGGGTGCCGTCTTCCGCTGCCGGCCACTTCATTTTATTGCAATTTATGCACTGACCCGTTTTTTTGCCCCGCCAAAGGCCATTAACCTCCCGGAGCGGATTCGAGTCTAATTAATTTGGCCAGGGCTTGCACAACCCGCCGGTAATTTGTTTCGATAGCTGAAACACTAGGAACTCGGACTTATTGGCTTTCCATTGCACCAAAGCTTTGGAAAACGAGATTAAATCAAATAGGACATCGGCATTGAGTCTCGAGTGGTGTCATTCGCATTGGCAAACTCATTTTATTAATCATTTGTGTGTGCGCTTTTGTTATGATTGTGAAATTTTTTGCCGAGCGCGGGAACTCTGTGATTTTCATTTTTATTGATCGGTTTGCCATTTTTCTCTGTTGATTTGACTTATTTAAATGTGCACTTCTCGGTGGCCATCCATGGACGACTGCTGTTCGCGACACAGACAATTGATAAAGCGTTTTTATTGTTCTCCACATTTTATTGCGCATATATTTTGTTTAAATAATTATTTTTGGCCAGCAGGTCGGAAATAAAAACCGGCGACCCTTTAAATGGTGGAAGTTTTCATTCAATTGGGTTTATATTTGTTTGCATCAATTTTTGTATCAATGAATTCCAATTGAACTTTTCCTATTTACCTACACATTCAATATTAAATTGTACAAATATTTGGCCAATGTTTCACTACGAATATTTTTATGATATTTCGGGAATTATTTAAGCTATTTTAAAAGCTTACAAAGGATTTCGTACTATTTATTTAATGCCGAATTAACTTTAAAATCGTGATAACTTTTTATAACTGCTTGAATTATTTATTGTTATTATTTTGGATTTAAAATATTTATTTATTCTCACTTTATGCTTGATGATAAATATCAAAATCCTTTTCGTGAATTTTTCCCAATTTTTTTAATACCAAAAGAGTTTCTGAACCTTTTAAAATTTTAAGGAAGTAATTTCGCTTCGGCGATTTAATTTTTTTAAGGCCATTTGACCTTATCTAGGATATTTTTAACTTTGGTTTTTATCTGTTTGGTTTAATGAAGTCGTAAATATTTTTAAATAAATTTACACCCGAACTCGGGGTTTGCATTTACGCATTTCAGGCTTTCGGCCGCAACCATTTTAAGCTTTCATTAATTTTTACAACAATTCTTCTTGGAGCGAGCGAAGTGTGCTGTAATTATAATTACTGCCGATTTAATGAACGCCATCATTATTAAAATTAATTTTATGGTTCAAAGTTGGCTCGACTCCCATCGGCCGCTGCTGAGCCTGCAATTTGTCGTCTGCCTCTGTCAGTCCGAGCAAAATAATAAATGGCATTTCAAGTGACTGAGTCGGTGTTGTTTTTCGACAAACGAAACGAAGGCGCCGATGAGAATGCAAATGACTCCCTTTTTCATTCATTATTGTTTTCCGAGCAGCACAATTGATTTAATTCACTTGCCCAAAAGTTGACTCTTTCAATTATCGGCCAACGAAAGTGGGTCTGCTTTGAGGGTCGGCCACTGAATGAAGTTGTCGAGTGAGAAATTTATGAGGAAATTCAGACCGCCACCGTTGGCCAGAGGCTAGAATCTTCTGCTGCCTGGCTGGCTAACCTGGCAGTTGAGTAAACTACGTGGAATGCATAAGCCAAAGCCGCTTGAACTGAGCCAACTAAGCCGGGCCAAGAAGGCAGGTTTGCTGGGGGCGGACATTGTATTTAGGGTAGATCATGGAGCCGCCTGTCTGGCATTCTAGCAACGCAAATTTCGTTACCTGCAAAGAGCCTTTTTGCCGTTTACATTGCCCTTAACACAGGCTATCGCATGCAGCGCATATGAACGAGTCTCTTCTCTCAGATGAATATGTATGCGAATGCCACCTCATCTGTCTCACCCCGCCGGCTGCCCCCCTGACTGAGCAAGCACAAATCCCATTTGTCACGCTTGCAGCCCCACCGGGCCGGGGGCACTGGCTGTGGCAGTGGCAGTGGCAGCTGCAGTTGTCCGTCTGCTGGTTGGACTGTCTGGATTTGGGTTTGATGAGGATACGGTGTCTCCATTGACCTGGCAACCAATGTACCCTCCTCACTGCTTCCCCTTCGCCCAGGGACAAGCTCGAAGTTTTCACCAATATGCAGTTGTTTCGGCCGAGCGTAGTAGGTGGGCGGGGCGGGGCGTCGAACATGCCTGTAAAATCTAATTTAAATGCAAACGCAAATGTCAAAATTGTAAAATTAAAAATCACATGGCATCGCACTCTACTTCATATCATTGCCGCTTCTGTCGTTGCTGGCGTATACGTAATATCCGAACCCGTAACTGTCACATTACGTATACGCAATCAGCCGTCAGATGGTAGCCAATCGAAAGTTTCTAGTAACAAAAATCAAAAGGAAACCGAAACCGAAACCTCACACGAAAGTTCGTTCTGGCGAGCGAAGGAAAAAAGTGAAGAATCATAAATAAAAATTGCCAACAAAATTTGGAATTTGTGATTCGCCTGTTCGTTTGGTAAATTTTTAATTTCGATTTAAGTGAAGTAAATTTTGACTCCCACTCCCACGTCTTATGGCGGTGAGAAAATGAACTTGCCAGGGAAAAAGTCAAAGAGAGAAATTTTTATTTTTTTCATTAAATTTGCAGCGTGTAAATTTTCATTTACATGGCAGTTTGCATTTGATTTTTAAGCCCCCTCCTCACAGTGACTGTGCGTGTGTGCATATGAATTTTATTTAAATTTATGCGAAGCTATCAGACGGCAAACAGCCAACAGAAATGAAACTAACGTCCTCAATGGAAGCCGTCACCGCTTTGTAGGCCCCCTCGGTCCGCCGTAATCCTCAATTCTCGCCTTGCCTGCTTTCGCACATTTCCCCCGAAAAAAAGAGTCAGCCAGAAGTCTCTGAGGCAACCCATTTATGTTTCCCCCAGTCAGAGAGTTCTTTTGATGGCAGCGGTGGGGAGAATTTCGCCGCCTTCTTCTGGTTATTTTTCGCAGCGGAGGCAACTTTCTTGGTTGCACAAAATTACCCAAGTTTTTAGATTGTTTAAGTTTATATACATATAATTTTTTTTTTGTTTTTAAAAGGCGTTTTTAATATTAAACACCATTTTGAGGAGAGTCCACATCATTAGGGCCCCGGCAAAGTTGCAGACGGCAAGAAAGAAAATAAATTTCCAAATAAAATGCACAGAATGGGAAAGAGAAATTTCGCAAGACTAATGGAAAATCCTATAATTGAAATTACTCAAAAAGGAGAGAAAGATTAAAATCACAAAAGGCACAGACCACAGACCATTCGTCATTCATTTTTTGTTGCCTGAGATGGTTGAAATTTTATAGGGTTGATTAAAAAATTCCATTTGGCAAAATTCAACAACGAAACTATTTTTTTATCCCTGCTCTTTTGCTCCTTTCATATTTTCTTATGAGGTTAAATTTCTTCTACATTAAACACAATGTCTGTCATTTTGATCTGCTATTAAATACCCTGAAATCCCTTTTGAATGCAGTCGGTTAATTTAACTTGGCCGAAATGGAGAGCGACTAATTTGCATACAAAATTCGGCAATTTGGGAGCGAAACTGAGCGTTCTAAAATTATTATTATGGCCAATCAGGCTTGCCAATATTTAATGGCAACAATAATCGGCAGCAACAACAGCAATAGCGGCGGCGACAAACAACATCACATGAAATTAATAGGCCAGGAGATTTCTGAAAATTCATAAACCCAAATGCGCATAATTTGCAACAAATGTTGCTGCCGCTTGCCAAACAGTAAATTCCCACACACGCACACTTCCACACAGTCGTAAATTCGCCTAGACAAACTGATATTCATACACGGTCAATTGCACAAACAAAACACCGACAACCGACCCACCAACGGTCGGCACCAGCTTGCGGCCTGTCTTCTTGGCCGGGCCAACTTCATCATAATGCCGTTTACAATGGCCAAGTGAGTTGGCCAAAGTAAAACGGCTGCCGTTTGACTTTTGTGTGCCTGCGATTTGTGCGCCAGCCTATTTGACTTTGTCCAGAGGCTAAAAGGCAGCAATGGCAACAATAACAATTGCCTTCTCGGTAAGACAAAAGCGGCAACACATCGCCAAAGCGGCAACAGAATCTCAAAACAGAATCTGAATCACAGTAAGTCAAGATGGATGGTTAGATGGCCGGGGATAGCGGCTGCCTGGCGGGCCCAGAACAATGGGCCGCCTCGCAATATAAATGGCCAGAAAAGAGAGGCCAAGAGAGAATCGCAATAACATTAACCGTTAGGCGACGCATTACATGTGTTCCATGCGGGGAAATCTCCACTTGAGTCGGCCGGTGGATCTCAGCGCTTCTCTGTTCAATTTCCAGGCCAAAAATGCGCCATTTGACCCAATTCTCGCGCACACACACACGCACACACACACCGCTTACTGTACTCGGTGCTTCGTCGATGGCTACTATGGGCCCGGCCCGGAGATTCAATCGTCTGCGTCATCGTTGAATCGCCGCCGACTTTGGTGGTTCTTGTAATCGTCGTCATCGTCGTCAGCATCATCGTTGTTGTTGTCGATTTGTTATTGTTGCTTTTGCCGTTTTGGGCGCGTGGCTTCAATGTTGGCCAACATTGCACACATTCAAATATGTGTGACTGCCAATGCGAAATCGAGGGTTTATCCAAGAGTTTAAGGGCCGATTGGGAGCCTTGAGATATTGATCGAAAATAAGTCATTTGGTTCTAGAGAATCTCTGGGAATTGGGAATAATATTTAGCCTGAGATCACAGGACAATATTTTTTATATAAATATTATACCATCCTTGGATTCCTTGAACCGTAGGAAATATTTATAGCTTTGTGGTTCTTTAAAATATCAAAGTTCCTATCTCTTATTACTCCAAGAAAACTCTTCTGAAAGGATTCATAAACTCTTATTTATTATTCTGAGTAGAAGTCTTAAACTTTTTTCTTAATATAAAGAAGCATTATACTATCCTTCTATTCCTTTAATCGTAGGAAATATTTATATTTTTGAGGTTCTTTAAAATATCAAAGATCCTATCTCTTAATATTCCAAGAAAACTCTTCTGAAGAGATTCATTATAATTTATCCATAATTCCTAGTAGAATTTCAAATCTTCAACAATTTTAGTTCCTTTTACAGCCACACCCACTTATTTATTATATTGCTACTCCACCCTCACCCTGTATAATTCACATAACCACAAACTTGCTTATTTTCTAACCGAAGAAGACTTTCCCGCATCCACAAAGGTATATTCCCAGCCTCGCCTTAATTATCGACTGAGGTTACCTCAAATTCCTTATTTAGCCATTTTACTGAACATTCGTCTCATCCGATCCGAACCCCGGAATCCACTCTCGCTTGTGCATATCTGAAAGTTGAGTATGCGAAGTGCGTGGTTTGGTCGGCTTGTCGTTCGGTTGGTTTGCCTGGTTTTCGGTCTATCTCCTAAGCACCCAAGCACTTTAGGACTTGGCTATCCATTCGTGCAAGTAGTTTCTGAGAGCCACACACTTTCATCCATTTGCCTGCGAACGTGTGTGTGCGTGTGTGTTGGCCACAAGCCGCTGACGTAATTTCTTGAGCGCACCCTGTAAATGCATTTCGGCTGACCAAAAACTCATTCACTTGGCGAGAAGGCTCGTTCGCTTGGTAGCTGGAAATTCGGAAACTTTGCGCAAATGTTTGGCTATGGAAATGTCTAAGTCTTAGGCATTTGTCCATTGGGAGTGTATGGATGTGTGTGTGTGTGTGGGAAAAGAAGCTTTCAAATTCAATTTCCAATTCGAGCCGAGTTGATTATTTTTTTTAGTTTTTTTGGGAGAAACTTTAGCCGCAGTTATTGCCACGGCTTCCCGTGTTGGCTGGCGATTTAATTAGCCATTAAAAATTTAACTTCATCTGTTTCCTTGGGGACAGCGGCAGCCGCCTCTCAGTGGCTGCGGCTGCTGTGAAAATTTCATAAGTGTTTTCCTGCTGTTTCACATTTTTGCTTGGGAAAATTCTCGGCCTCAGCTCGGCTGCCTTTTATTATTCGATTTTTGTGTAATTTATTCGGCGGGCAACCAGACGCTGGCACGTTCCTCACCGCCCACCATCGGTTGAGTTTTAAGTAAGAAATTTACGCCGATTTCTCGAATATTTATGTATGCATGCGTACGGCCGGGAAACGGGCCCCCGCTCGGGTTGCTCGGCTGGCACTTAACACCTTTTGGCAGCAGCTGTTCCAGCGTTGGCTTCTCACAAGTCAGGGTGTGGAAATGTTAATAAATGCCCCACACACACGCTGGCGAAGAGGGCCCCAAGGATCCAGGGTCCCGTGTGCTCGCAACAAATGAGGGAGGAAACGGGGATTCCCTGCTTGTCATCTTTCAGTTGATCTGTGCGCATCCACTGGCACCTCCGGGGTGGCTTTAAGTTTTCTGCCGCCCCCGCCTGCTCTGATTGTTGTTGGGCCGCTGAAAGTATTGAGAACTTTTAAAGCCCCTTTACGACACTTTAAGCCAGCAAAGTAGCAAATTTCTTGCGAGTTACGCAGGCGACGGCCTGCTGGTGACAATCGACTCGGCTGCTTTTTATAGCCTAGACAGGCAGCGAGGGCTTCTACCGCAAATAAGCAAGAAAGTGAAAAATCTGCCATAAAAATGACAAGAGAGCCGTCATAAAAATTGATATTTCACTGGAGCTGATGGCGTTTCCAATTTATTGCGTATACGCCGGTCTACCCAGAGAGATGTTAATTTTATGAGGTAATTCATCTGCCGTCGAACTTATCGACCGTTCACAGTTTGCTAGCCCCCAGCAGATTTCTCTTATTAGCCACAAATTACGTATACACCTCGTTGGCCGCACCCACGTGCCTTGGTCATCTTCAATTACAAATTCAACATTAAAGTTTCAATACCTCGTCTTGTCGACTGTGGGTGAGGCCCACTGTCGTTTGAGTTATTTGTATTCATTTTTTTCTGTCTTTGCCTTTTTTTTAATAAGCCACTTAAGCTGCGCGTTCGAGTTGCACCAGCGAGACGCTTCGGGGTAGAGACACTTATCCATCTCACTGTCAACCAACCAGCCTGTGCCTGGCCAGGTGTCAGTCTGTCCGCCCCTGCTGATCGAGCTTAACACATTTTTTGTGGCAATTTGTTGTTGGCACTTTTTAATCTTAATTCGCCACTGAGTGCGGCTGAGTGTGCGTGTGTGTGCGTGAGCTTTTATGACGCCGTTTCACTTGGCTGCTTACTTTTAATTATTGAGTTGTGAAACTTTTAATCGCCTGCTGCTCTCGCGGCCGTTCAATGGAACCCAGGGATTTTTACGGTCTTAAAAATTTTACGACAAGTATGCAAATTTGTTGTCAACTGTTCAAAGAAAACAAGTAAGGAAGTAACAGTCGAGCCAGCCCGACTGTGATATACCCTGTACCTGGGGCTTGGAATCAAAATAATTTCACTATTTTCCCCGCCCATTCACTCGCTGATCTGTAAAAGTTGGCAAGTGATCGGGCCACGCTCACAATATGCAAAATAACAACAAATTCCCCCACCCCACACTCAGAACGCATCACAGCGGCCGTCTCTACCCATTCTCTGCCTCCCCCTTCCACTTTTTTGTGTGCGCGACCGGCCGGCCACGGCCGA
>JBAMCP010000311.1:30580-62190 GCA_037075105.1 Lissocephala sabroskyi | reverse complement strand
TTCCTGCTTTCTTCTTGAATTTTGTTTCAAGTGCAGCAATTTCTCAATCAATTTGCTCGTTAGCCGCCCAGCAATTCCCAAACAGACAGAACTTCTCAAGAGACCGGCAGACGAGGGCAGAAGAGAATCCCCTCCAACTTCTGGGGCTTGGAAGAGTTCTTTAGTTTGCCTGTCTCTCATTTTGTTAGCCTTCTTTGGCTGTCCTTTCTCACTAATCTCTTCTTCGAACAGAGAGACGACTTGGTGACTGAAACTCTTCAAAGACAGCGGCGGTTGGCTGGAGGATCTGCCTTCTCCCCATGAGGTATGTTGATTGTTGTTCGAGGCAAAATCTCTTCTTTTATTCGACCTTTCTTTTTGCAGGCTGGACAGGCTCGGCTTCCTCTTATACCTCTGAAGACTTCTCGATAGAATGAAGCGGACTAAGGCCTGCGAATCTTCTAAGAAAGTCTCGATTGGTTGGAGAATCTACCGCCCTTCCCCTGAGGTAAGTTGTTTGTCTTCTGAGATAAAATCAGTCCGTCTAACCGACTCTTCATTTTCCAGGCTGTTCTCTTATTTCTCTCACTGGTTCTTGATAAAAAGAAGCGCTGCTACGGCTGCCTCGACCGGCTGGAGGAACTGCCTTCTCCCAATGAGGTAAGTTACTTGTTGTTTGAGGCAAAAGCTCTTCGTCTAATGGACTCTTCTTTTTGCAGGCTGGAGAGGATCGGCTTCCTCTTGTTTCTCTCACAGCTTCTTAATAGGATGGAGCGCTCCTAAGCCTGAGAGTCTTCGCCGGTTGCTGGAGAATCGGTCACCTCTTTTGAAGTTAGTTGCTCATTGTTTGAGGCCAAATCCGTCTTTCTAACCGACTCTTCATTTCCCAGGCTGTTCTCTTCTTTCTCTCCATGCTTCTGCGGTGCTAAGGCTGCCTCGCCCGGCTGGAGAAACTGCCTTCTTCCCATGAGGCAAGTTGGTTGTTGTTCGGCACAAAATCTCTCCTAACCGACTCTTTATTTCCCAAGCTCTTATTCTCTTATATTCTCTTATGTTCTCTTATTCCTCTCAACGCTTCTTGATAAAAAGAAGAGGTGCTCAGGCTGCCTCGATCGGCTGGAGAAACTGCCGTCTCCCCGTCAGGTAAGTTGCTTGTTGTTTGAGGCAAAAGCTCTTCGTCTATTGGACTCTTCTTTTTGCAGGCTGGAGAGGCTCGGCTTCCTCTTGTTTCTCTTACAGCTTCTTAATAGGATGGAGCGGTCCTAAGCCTGAGAGTCTTCGCCGGTTGCTGGAGAAACTGTCACCTCTTCAGTGAAGAGAGTTGCTCATTGTTTGGGCTGTTCTCTTCTTTCTCTTCATGCTTCTTAATAAAAAGGAACGGTGCTCAGGCTGCCTCGCCCGGCTGGAGAAACTGCCTTCTCCCCGTGAGGCAAGTTGCTTGTTGTTCGACACAAACTCTCTTCTTCTAACCGACTCTTCTTTAGGCTGGACAGGCTCGATTTTCTTTAGATAAAAAGGAGCGCTTTTAGGCTTGGATGGAAGGCGCTTTGACCTTCACACTTCCCAGGGCGTGCGACTAACGAGGCCGCCCTTGCCGCAGCCTCTCGAGGCGCATTGAAAAAAACTATAGACACCAATTTGTAATTGAAAACACTCAGGGCGTTGGAGAAGAAGGGAATCCGGCGGCACCTGCCCTGCCAAATGGTTTGAAGCAGCCGCAGAGCCCAGCGACCCCTCAGCCCCCCGGGGCGCCCGACCGAAAGACCTTGAGGCGACTGCGGCAAGCACTCGAGCCGCCCCCGAGTCCCCTGCCCCCTGTCAGTGATGTGTTCATCGTGGTCGTTATTAAATTATCTCTGATGCGATAAAAACGCACTTAAGTTGCCGCGCTCCTGGCCCGCCCCGCCGTCGTCGTCCTGCAAAGCGGCTGATGAATTTTCTATAGTTTATTCAAAGCCAGCCGAGCCTGCGGCCTGGGTGCCTTGAGTGGTTGCTGGCGGCGGTGGTCGATGCCTTTTACGAGCGGCCTTCTCGGAGGCGCTAAGTGCGGACGCAAAGGACTCGCAGGATTCGCTGAAAGTAGTTTCTATTTTTCTGTTGGCTTTTGACGCCGTCACGAAAACGAAATTTCTCACAAAAATAATCCCCTCAACATTTTCCGATTCAGATTTCAATGTCCTGGCATCAGAGCCTGTTAGCCGCCGATGACGTCAACAGCCCAGCCGCCCCCCGCTGGCCCCGCCTCAGGCAATGGCTGCCCGCCTTGCGGTGAGTCGATGTCCTGCCCAACCAAATCACTTCCCTGTCGCCTGACCCAGTCCCAGGTCCTTCCGGAAGTGAATGAAGTAAGCAACGGGGAAGGAACTCCCGGGGCACTTCATTCATGAAAGCAAACCGAGGACATTGAACCGTCTCCTTGCCAATAAGTGGGCAGCCCCACACGAGCAACAGTTGCCCCGCTCCCTCCCCCCGCCAGGTGCCAGCCTGGACGGCGGACTGTTGGTAAACAAACCTGTGGCCAAAAATCAAACCCACCCCGCCCGTCTCCGGGGGTGGCAGGCGCTCGGCTGCCTTCGCTGGTGGTGGCTGCTGGCGACGCCTGCGCCTGCGCCGGCCTCTGCCCAGCTGACCGCAGCGCTGTGACGTGTTTATCGATTTTTTGCCACATCGGCAAAGCTCAGCGTCTGGCGAGGACTGGCAGCTGCGGAAAAAACCCCGCCATGAATTAGAGAGATTAGAAAAAGCACTCGCTTCGGTTTTATCAGCATTTCATTCGCCTTTGCAGGCTCCACTTGCCCGGCCGCCGCACCAGCTGCCCCACCGCCGAGATGATCAAACTGCGGCCATATGTGCCCTCCAACCGGATTGCCGTGCGGGACTCCATAGACGACGACAACAGCGACGATGTGGACGACGAGGTCTTCATCAAGGACGCCCGCTCGGCCAAGGTAAGTCCAAAAACCGTCATCTCCAGGGATTTATTTGGAACTTTCCTCCACAGCGCAGCGAGGAGCAGGGCCTGAAGCGGCCGCTGATGGCCCCGCGGCGCAAGCAGCACGGCTCCACGCCCATCATGAAAAAGCATCAACGCCGCTGCTGCCGCTGCTGCGAGCCCTTCTGCTATGCCCTGGCCGCTTTGACTGTCCTGTGCGCGCTGATCAGCCTGGCGGCCCTCATCCTCACGCTCTTCCCGCTGCCCCTCCAGCGCATCAAGTACTGGTGGCGCCAGGACGGCGACTACCCCTCGCGCAGTCTAGACGGCACCCTGGCCGATGGCTATGGCCGGAGTCAGGGCAGCGAGTTTGTGCCCTGCACTCAGATCAGCGTGCAGAAGCGCTGGTCGCGCTCTTTTCCCAGGATGAACAGCGAGAGTCCGCTGCGCGCGGTGGATCTGAACGGCGACAGCGTCAAGGATGTGGTCTTTGGCTACGGAGTGGACGACAACATCCAGTACGAGGGCATCCCGCTGCCGCTGTGCAAGTCCGCCCAGCAGGGCGACGATGTGCCCTGCGAGGGCGGCGTCATTGCGGTGAGCGGCCGCGACGGCTCTGTCCTCTGGCAGACCTGGAGCGTGGCCAATGTCTTCTCCCTGCACTGCAATGCGGACATAGACGGCGACGGCAACAAGGACTGCGTGGCTGCCGGTCGCCTAGGGGTAAGTCAGCTGTCCAGCCAACCATCCGTCCCCTTTGATTGTTGCTTGTTTTCCAGATGATCTTCGCCATCAATGGCCGCGATGGGCGGGTGATTTGGACCTACCGGGAGATCGACGTGGAGACCAATTCCCCCATAGTCATGGATCTCTACACCATCAACGTGATCCGCGATCTGAACGAGGACGGCGTGCCCGAAATCATAGCCGCCCATCTGGAAGAGCGCGAGGAGTCCAAGGCCGGCCACATCAAGCTGATCTCTGGCAAGACCGGCAAAGTGCTCCGCAGCATACCCACGCCCTACCGCGAGGAGATGTTCGTGCCCATCCAGCTGGTCACGCGCAGCGACGGCACCGAAGTCCTGCTCATCCTCACCGGCGGCCAGAACACCCCCGGCGGCATCTACAGCCTGCGCCTCCACTCGCTGATGACCTACACCAGCGAGAAGCACTTCAGCATTTTGCACCAGCAGCCGCACTCCGGCCTCATGGTCCCGGCCGTCCTCAGCGACCTCAACGGCGACCAAGTAGACGACCTGGTCGTGGCCTTTTTCAACAGCACCGTGGCCGCCTTTGATGGGCGCAACTTCTCGATGCTGTGGAACTACACGTTCCCGGCCAGCGAGTGCGTGAGCGCCATTGTCCCGGGGCATTTCAACCGCGACAACGTGACCGACTTCATGGTCAAGTACAGCAACGGGCCGGGCTTCCCGGTCTACTACTACTCGCAGACGACCATCCTGGACGGGCGGACTGGACAGCCGCTGCTCAACGCCATGATGATGGACTCGGGCGGGGCCAACAGCCTCCTAGGCGGAGTGTCCATTTCCCAGAGCTTTGGCGGCGACTTCTTCCTGCACTGGCAGCTGCAATGCCGCGACCGGCCGAATGCCCGCGAGGCCTACGAGTTTGTGCCAGACAGCGACATCATTCTCCAGGCCAGGGCCGACTCCTGCCGGCTCAGGTACAATGAGTCGACGGTGGTGAAGCTGTATGCCATTGCCCGGCATATAGAGCCGCCGGGGGCTGTGCTGTTCAGCACGGACGACCTGGAGGTGCAGCTGAATCGGACGCAGAGGCCTTCGCAGGCGGCCAAGCAGTCGCCGCTGAAGCATCCCAAGTTGCTGAAGAAGCTGCTGGCTGGGAACCGCGAGCAGCTGCTGCGGAAGGTGGCTGGCGGCGGGCAGCTGGTGGCGGAGGACCTGCCCACCGAGCCGGCCCTGCCCAAGCGGCCCAAGCACCGCAAGAAGATCCACCAGCCACTCACCGAGCAGGAGGTGATCCAGGAGCTGCTGCCAGAGGCTCAAAACGAACTGCCGCCGGCCTACGGCTACGCTGGTCGAGAATTCGTAAGATTCAATTGAAGTTTCATATAAGTGCTTTCTATATTTCTACTGCCCCTCCACAGAAGGACTATGAAGCTTTGGAGAATCCCATGCGCCTGCCGGAAGAGTACGAGTTGGGCTACAACGACAACGAAGTGCCCCAGATCGTGGAGCAGAACCTGCGCCCGATTCACTTGCGCTCGAAGTACCCGAGTGGCGGCAGCCGCGACATCCGCAGCGGCAACGTGGCCCCCACGGCGGGCGAACTGACCACAAGTCTTCCAGAGGCCGGCCAATCGCCGCTCAGCCTGCTGGACCTGGAGCTGGAGAACGAAGAGCGAGAGGCGGCCGTGGCCGCCGGAGGCTCTTCAGCGGTGGCGGCCTCCAGTGTGCGGGTGCCCAACGATTACCGCCGGCGGAAGCGGCAGCGGCGGCGACGGGCGGACTCGTCTACCGCCACGCCCACGAGTGGCGGCGGCACCACAGCCGCTCCCGAGGAGCCCACCGACTGGTATCTGGCATCGATCTCCTCTACCGGAGTTCTGCTCAAGCCCCTGGGCAATGAGACTTCAGCCCTGGACTTTGCCTTTGTGCTCAACATACGCGAGTCGGAGGCCTACCCGCCGCTGTTCTCGCCGCAGGACCTCAACTGCGTGGAGGAGAAGATCAGCGCCTATAAAAGTGAGTTGCTCGAGTCCTTCGATTGATAAAGTAAATTTAATACTTTGCCTGCAGGCTACACCATCGACAACCTGCGCGTGCTGCGCAAACAATTCCTCAAGCAGTGCCTGAGCGAGCGTCTGGTGGACGCCGAGCCGGCCCTGCCCAAATACGAGTCGCAGGTGGTCATCACGAGGATTGGCATCACCTGCACCTGCCGATCCCTGCAGGCGGGCGAGGTGTGCTCCGAATTAGACTACATTGACGACCAGCGCTGGACGGAGTTCATGGGCAACGATGGCCAGGGCTATTATGCCAATAACTAATCTTCAGTCGGCGCGTTCGCCGATCTTTACTATTGTAATTTACTGGTCTGTCTATTGGTGTGTGTGAAAGTTTCCTTGTAATTGTATTGTATTTGTATGTCGCATTGTGTGTATATTTTATGCATTTCGTCGATGCACAACCGTATTTTTATAATAATTAATTAATAATTAAATGTTAATTAAGTTAAACATATTTATGCTAGTTTTATTTAAAAAGCAAGCCAGAATATTGTTCTTCACATTTTAAAGTCCTTAGTTGGCGGGCAGTGGTGGTGGCGCCATCTAGGTGCCACTGCTTGAACTATATTTTCAATCCGCGCCTATGGGATAGGCAACATTTTTTTTCAGTTTAGCAAGTTTGGCCGGCTGACCGGTCGAATTTTCAAACGCTTATATCTCGGAAACCGCTCGGCCGATTTTAAAAAGGATAGGGGCAATGGATTCCTTGGATCTTTTTCCTTTGGATAGGCTTATTTTGAATATAAAATTCTTAGTCCTTCATATCGAAATCGTTTTTCCTTAATAACTTCCTTAAAAATCGGAATTTCAGAAAAAGGATTATATAGGACGAAAGTTAACGCTTAGAGCTTTCCAAAACATATTCGATCGTTTTCCTATCTTGTCTAGTTTTCGAGAAAATCGACTTTGAAAATTTTGTAAATTTCGACCTCCTCCTCATTTATGTTCGCCTGGTACTTTTGCCAGATTTTTAGGGGGTGACTTTTCGTTTTTTCAAAGTCGATTTGCGGCCAAACTAGAAGAGCTACAACAACAGGATTTGGGCCAACAACAACACGTGGTCCAACAACAACAACTAGCTATTAATTTACAAAAACAACAAAAATTTTTGGCACCCTGGCGCCACATGGCGGTGGCGGTGGTGGGCTGAAACTGAGTTTCAGCCGTTCGTTACTAGATGGCGCCACTCGCCACTTTTCACCGCCAGCCCGGTGTGTTTCAGCCGTTCGTTACTAGATGGCGCCAGTAGGGCTAAATTGAGAAATTAAGCATGATTTTCGAAATTGTTCCATTGCCGCCAGGCCAATTGCTGGCTTTTGGTGAGTTGCGAGTTGTGAGTTGCCCATTTATTTCCCAGCCATTCTTTGGCGCAAAATTCAAATTACATTCGCATTATTTTAGATTATTATTTGTTTTATTAAGTTTCATAAAATATTTTTATTATTATTAAATATTCAAAGAAATTTAAGTCTATTTAAACTAAACTAATGAATTAATCTATTTGAAATTATAAAAATTTTTAAGAAATATTTGCAGCCCTGGTAGGTTAGGAAATCAAACTGCGCGCCAGTGGCAACTCTGCTGTCGACATGCAGACCTGTGTGTTATCGATTTAAAACAAAAACAGCAACAACGTCAGAGTCGTCAACACGACCTGAGAGCAAAGTGAATAAAAGCTACGTTGCTGCTCACGCTATTGTATAAATAATGGGCATTTTAGATAAAATAGCTGAGATCGAGAGGGAAATCGCGCGCACGCAGAAAAATAAAGGTAAAGACGAGCACAAAAACCAACCGGCAGCGCCAGTGCAATTTAGGTTAGAATTCCCATCGGCAATTTACCAACGTCCCCTTCTCTTCGTCTTCTTCCAGCGACCGAGTACCACTTGGGCTTACTAAAGGCCAAGCTAGCCAAGTATCGCTCCCAGCTGCTAGAGCCCGCCAAGAAGGGCGAGAAAGGCGAAGGCTTCGATGTGCTCAAAAGCGGCGATGCCCGGGTGGCGCTCATCGGCTTCCCGTCCGTCGGCAAGTCCACCATGCTGTCCACGCTGACCAAAACCGAGTCCGAGGCGGCCAACTACGAATTCACCACCCTGACCTGCATTCCGGGCGTCATCGAGTACAAGGGGGCCAACATACAGCTTTTGGATTTGCCGGGTATCATCGAGGGCGCCGCCCAGGGCAAGGGACGCGGTCGCCAGGTGATTGCCGTGGCCCGCACAGCCGACCTGGTGCTGATGATGTTGGACGCCACCAAGCCAAATGTTCACCGCGAACTGCTCGAGCGCGAGCTGGAGTCGGTGGGCATTCGGCTGAACAAACGCAAGCCGAACATTTACTTCAAACAGAAAAAGGGCGGCGGCCTGAGCTTCAATGCCACTTGTGCCCTGACCCGTTGCAACGAGAAGATGGTCCAGACGATCCTGCACTCGTTCAAGATCTTCAACGCCGAGGTGCTGTTCCGCGAGGACTGCACGGAGGACGAGTTCATCGACGTGGTCACTGCCAATCGCGTCTATTTGCCGTGTCTCTATGTCTACAACAAAATCGACCAGATCTCCATCGAGGAGGTCGACCGGCTGGCCCGCCAGCCCTTCTCCATTGTGGTCAGCTGCAACATGAAGCTCAACCTGGACTACATGCTGGAGGCCCTGTGGGATGCCCTGCAGCTGATACGCGTCTACACGAAGAAGCCGGGCGCTCCGCCAGACTTCGACGACGGCCTTATCCTCCGGCGGGTGAGTCTTGGAATCTTTGAAAAGAACTTCTTATAGAAATCCTCCGCTTCCTTGCAGGGGGTGAGCGTGGAGCACGTGTGCCATGCCATCCACCGCACCCTGGCCGCCCAGTTCAAGTACGCGCTGGTGTGGGGCACCTCGACGAAATATTCACCGCAGCGCGTCGGCATCAGCCACGTGATGGCCGACGAGGACGTCATCCAGGTGATCAAGAAGTAGAGGCCTCCAGCCGCCGTCTACGGTGTCGTTTGTTGATTCACTCCTTGGCTTTCATTAAGTTGGGAATATATATTCTATTTAGACAACAAGAGAGCAGCGCGCTCGATTTACTGGGCCTCATTTGCCCGGGCCGCCCGCCGAGGAGGCAGCGGCTGCCGCGTTGCTCTTGTTCAGCAGGGTGAGCGCCGAGATGCTCGAGAATGGCGTGGGGCCGGAGCTGATGCGCTGGGGGCTGGCCGCCTTCTGCGGCGGGTTCTCGATCTTCTCGAAGACGTTGGTGGCGTCCCGCAGGCGGTAGCGCCGCAGGTTCAGGTAGTGCTCCTTCTGCTCCTCGACGCGCTGGTGCAGCTCGTGGTAGCGGCCGGCCAAGGCAACGAATGCCTGGTGGAGCTGGCGCATGCCATTCTGCAGGCTCTCGGGCGTTATGTTCTGCGGATTGGCCAGGGCGTTCATGTGGTGCTCGGTGAGGGCGATTTGCTGGCGGAACAGCAGCAGATCCTCCTCGTATTTGGCTATCAGGCAGCTGAAGTACTGGAAGGGCGCAATGTTCTCGAACTGCATGCCGGCCGGCGTGTCCTGGGTGCGCTGGGCCATCTCCAGCGACTGGATGGCCTTGGAGGTCTCGTTGCGGATGAGTTTGATGTGCGCGCTGTTGGTGTCCAGGGAGTGGGACATGTTCTCCAGCGAGGACTGCAGGCGCGCGATCTGGTGGCCCACGTTGCTGAACTTCGTGGTTGAGGTGCGTCCAATGTCGAATGAGGTGGTTTTCTGCTCCTTGATGTGTCCTTTCAGGGCCTCCACGGTCTTCACGATCTCGTCCGGCACTTGCGTCTCCTTGATCTGCCCAGGAAAATGCACATAAATAAGTGCCAACGGAAGGAATCTGGTTGGCCTACTCACCTTGACGCCGTCCTGCTTGTTGTCGCCTGTTTTCGGCTGCCCGGCACTCACGTCGATGCCGCCCAGGCCAACGAAGGCCGGGGGAGCAGCTGCTGGGGCAGCCCCGGCGGTCAAGCTCTTGCCGAATATGCCGGTGGTTGGGGCCGTGCCCAGGGCCGGGGCTGGGCCCAGCCGCTGGGCCATGTTGAACGGCTGGGCAGTGGCCGTCGTGGTGGTTGTATTAAAGTTCAGGCTGGCCACTGTGGTGGCCGTTGTGGCGCCCAGCGGCTTGCCGAAGGAAAACGGACTTACGCCAGTGCCCAGGGTCGGCAGCGCAGCTGTGGTTGCCGTCGGGGTGATGCCGAAGCCGAGCGAGGGTGCTGCTGCTGATGTGGTGGCCGGCGTCCCGAAGCTTATCAGCGGAGCAACCGCTGCCGTGGCGGGGGCCGTTGTGGTCGGCTGGGCGCCAAACATGGGCAGAGTGGAGGTCAGAGGAGCTACCTGGGCTGTCTGTGGCGTTGCGAAGCCCGTCGGGGCGGTTGCTGTGGCCGCCGCGGCCAGCGTCCCGAATGCTGGAGGCGCTGTGGTTGCTGGCTTTTGCGCGCCAAAAGCGAAGGCGGTGGTGGCGGGCGCTGCGGCCGGAGCGCCTAGGCCTGTGTTTGTTACGGGTGAGTTGAAAAACGACATAACGTAGTAACGCTTTTAAACGTTTGTAATTTAAGATCCACTAATAATTTTAAAATTTTGCGAAATGTGTGTAGGATTCAGGGCTGCAAAATAGAGTTGAAGAAACATCGGTGAAAAAACAGATAAATCGATGTTTCCCTACAGAAAGCAAGGGCAGACACATCGAATAGATATCGATATAATCGTGTTTTTAAAACTTTACAAGAGCGTAATATTATAAAATGACGACTTTGATTGCTCGCTAGGAAAGGTATACCTCGTAAAATTGTATAAATTATATTTCGATTAATAAACAAATTTAAACATTTTGCGATGCTTATTTCCGGCACGATAGCTCGCGTCCCCTGCCGGTGAAAATAAACACTTCAGGCAACAATTTTGCATCGCAGGGGGCGCCACCGTCATGCCACATAAACATACAGCTTGTTCATTCTTATTTTACTTGCCCCCAAAGAGTTAAAAAATATTGGTTGAGAAATTTGATCAATTAAAAATCCACAAAAATTTTTAGGCATGCATGCGCCAGGGCTGCAAGTATAGACCACGATCGCCGATTGCATGATCGACCGATAGGTAGCAACTCTTCAGCTTACAGTTACTTAGGGCCTTTGGATACACACGCAGTTTGGCTAATTCCGCGAATTTTGGAAAATGTCTAGCGAGGGACTTGTCGACCCCGTTTTGGGAATGAACATGGAAGAAGAGCACTGGAAATACCTCATGGACACTGGGGTCCTGCCCCGCATCACCAACATCCTCAATCGACTGGTCAGCATCTACCCCCTGCCGCTGGATCCCCTCCGGCACTTCATGCACGCCCTGGGATGCCCGCTCATCCCCCAGCCCCAGATGAAGCAATTGGAACGCCAGGTAAATCAGGCCTACGACGAATTGCGCCACCTACGCCAGCTGGTTATCTCTCTCGGAGCCGCGGATCAGCTCTACGACAGCCAGGACGATGAGCAGCTGCTCGGCGCCGTCTGTGACATGAGCCTCTCCGACTCGTTCGGCGATTCAGGGGTCGGAGGCTCGTCATCTTTGGAGATATCGAACGCGTCGACCAGTTCTTCCACGGACCTGTTTGCCAGCTCGTTTTTGTCTTCCGACTCTGACCAGAAGAAGCCTAAGCAGACCTAAAAACTTATCTACATAATGACCAATCTACTGCAATGTAATGTTCTACATTATAATTCCAGGCACTTTCTACCTTTTAAGACCTCAAACATTCCAAGCTTTGAAAGCAACACACATTCCAATTTGAATAATGCGTCTTTGCACTTAACTTACATTCCATATTGTAATCCTAATCTTATATGAATGCTTTAAAGTATAAACATTCCAAAACTGCAATCACACTCTCTCCAATTTGTTAGGCTAAGCACTGAAATGTCCTCTAAAATGCTTTGTAACCCCAAGAATGCCTGCCGGTTGTGCCTAAGCTGACAGTCATCCATCTAACCGCAGAGGCAATCGAAGGCTTTTGAGGGACTGTTGTGAATTCCTTTGCTCCACACCCCTCGTCAAATTTACTGACTGCTGGGGGCGGCCATGGAGCTTGGCTTTTGGGCCTCTCGGCCTGGGGGAATCAATAACTAATATGAAATACAGCCTGCACTACACGATGCTGTCGCTGTTGTTGCTGCTGCAAACAAACCAATACATCAATTCAATTAACTCGAACACGACAAGCCGGCAGCGGCAGTGGCAGCGACTGCGACGGAGGCGGAATCGAGAATCGAATGCGAGTGGAGACGAGCGAACAGGTAAGCAGAGTTTAATTTATTAGCCAGGCTAACAAATACCAACTAATGCCTAAGGATGGTAAGGGGATCTGCAGGTTTTTTTTTTCATTTAGAGCAATTAACTTTGGGTGGGAAAATGCATCAAAAATATCCATAAAACATGCAACAGGCCATAAAATTTTAGCACAATTTATTTTCTAATCCGAGCCGAAAGGGCAGGCAATCGAACTGCCGCTGCAATAAATACCAGGATAATTTTCCGATATTTTATATTTTATACACAGTCGGCTTATGACGGCAGGAGCTCTTCGTACAACAACAACAAGCAAGGACAATGAAAAGTGTCAGTTTGCCAGCAGCTGCGCCATAAATCCATCTAATCCACCGCCCGGCAGTCGGGAGGTGGGCGGGCCCAGGGCCGAAGGGGTGTGGCATTGCGACAGCTGCACGTCAGCCTGACAAATAAACTGCAGTAGTTTACATAAATTTCCAAAAACACACGCAAAAAAACAAGAAACCTCAAAGTTCATGACGCCCAGCTTATTAGACCGGACTTCGTTTCTAAGGCTGAGCAAGAATTTCCGATGGTCAGTCTTGAAAATTAATCATTCTTTGCTTTGAATTAACGTTTATAAATCCGCTTAGATTCCTTAGCCTCTCGATGCCTACGCACCCCCTTGAAGTCCGGTCAAATTGGATCCTTCGATAGGCAAAAAAACAACCGCATAATAAAATCGCCAAAAAAAGGGGGGAGGAGACAGTTTGGCCTGATGATAGTGACCGGTTGTTTTTAATGGCATCCGCCGGTTTTATTCGCGGCCTGTGATGTCCTCTTTTGGGGATATTTAAAATTTACTATAAATTTTCGTCCTCTTTTTTGGGTGATTGCGGTCCTAACCGAAGTGAATAATCGCTGCGGAAATTGCCGTTTAACGGCAAATTGCGGCTGAGCCGCTGGCATTTTTTCCAACAGACTGAAAATTGATTTCCCTGAGAAGAGGAAATAAATTTAGACCCCTGCTGCATTGACCGCGACGGCAGCTTTAATCCTGGCACGTCCTCTTCCGGCCGGAATCTGTTTTTTTTCAAGCCACCGAAACTTTGGCCGCATGAACTGCAATCCCAGCGACTGCAGGGGTTAAAAAAAATTCAAACCATGCCAGGAACTTTAAGCGATCCAAGGGCAGCTGGCCAGCAGCAGCGATTGGATTAAAATTTAGAGACTCTTTGGTGACCGCAGATTGTTTGCCTTTTCCCACCTCGCAAGGAGCAAAAGTTTGCGGCCATATATCCAGACAGAGGTCGCTGGGGCCCCCGAGAATCACCAGCAGCCAACTGCCATTAGTTTTAATGACCGCAGAACACCAAGGGGCCCGGCCGGGGGCAGGAAAATCTTCACCGTAGTCGGCTAATTGAGGCGGTCGCACTCGCATAACCCAGATAATCTTATATGCTTCATTAGCATCGGCAACTCTATTAGGCTAATGAGAAGTCAGGGCGGCTGTGCCGTGGGTGGGCGGGTAACCGACTTGCCAAAATAAGGAAATGCCATAAAAACGTGCCGGGCTTGACTAATGCCAAAATATGTGCCAGTTTTAGATGTTTTTAAAATGCAAATTGACCAAACAAAAAACCCGGACGGCCGAACCAGGCGAGTGCGGAGGGGGAGAAATACTCCTGAAACTTTTCAACTGACCGGGACTTGTTTGCGACAGTTCACAATGAGTTATCAAGTGGGCGTGTCCGGCCAGAAAAGAGGAAAGTTTTCGGGGCGAGAAATTCTAGTCAGCTCGAAAAATAAATGTTTTTTCTTTTTGCAGGACATTGGCAGACCTAGAACTGAGAAAAGGAATCATATATTTTGAAGAGGTGTCTGGCCATTGGGTGACGGATTTCTATGGGTAATTTGTTAAATTTCTTTACGTCAACTTTGCATTCTTTTGACTAACTCTTTGTAGATTTCAGATGTCCAATTATTTGGTAGAAATTAGGTCTACTCAGGATCTACTTCTCTGCGGGAAGCTCTGCCCCCAATCTTTCGTTGGAGTATAAATGGATGGCCGGGCTGGCGGTCGGTTAAATTGGCAAATTGCAACATGTCCTAGGACCATTTGACCCGAATTCATCAATGTCCTGGACACTCACATGGACACCGCTGCATTCGTTTCCCGCTCCCATTCGTCGTGCCTCTCTAAACGTATTTTATTATCTGTTGTCATTCTTCATTTCGGAGCTCTCAAAACGAAACAAAAAAGCACAAAGGGTGAAGCATTTTTATGTGTCAACAAGAATAATTTCTGTCACTAACGGAACACGGAAAAATTGCTACCCTCCCCGCGCGCCGACGATTCTGTTCTACTTTTCTAGACCAAAACTGACAAACAGCGACGACGGCAGAAACAACAGCTCAGCAAAGAGTTGCAAACAAAAGCAAGCCAAGCCAAGCCAAGCCGAGCCGAGCGTATTAATAATGAAAACAGCGTGCGTTGTCGGTTTGGTATGCGCAAAAAGAATACGAGAAAAGCAACATCAAGTCCAACAACAGGACGAACACATGCCCAACAGGCCGGCGATTACCCAGACGGGGCGGCGATGATGTCAGGCGCCAGGAATGGAAAGCGACACAAATGTGTGATGGGCTGAGGAGCCCGAAATTAATACACACAACACGGCGGCCGCCTCCCAAGTAGCCCAGAGGATGGCAGCGTGACTCGCCGATCGCAAGAGGCTTTCTGTTCCCCGTATCCCAGTCACCAGGACGTGCTTACCTTTGGCCGTGAGTCTCGGGTGGCGGGCCATCGCCAATTCGGAGCCGGAACTTTTCTAGCTCCACTTTTTGCGGTACTTGCTTGCCACGTGCAACATGCAGGCCTGATGTGCTACGTGTCATAATCCTTTTGCCGTGCAACATCCTCGCAATTGCTGGAGTTTGTTTCGTACCTGCCGAGTGGAGTTGGCTGCTCGAATCGAATCGCCCGACATGCGGCATTCATTTCAGACAAATGGGCAGTCGAAAAACGGAGCCGGGCCAGGTTCTTATCTGAAAGAGAGATGAGGATTTATATTCCCAACTTCAACTCAATGCTTTAAAGGATTTATAAATGATTTCATCTATCGAGAGTGCCTATTTATTTTCTCTAAGTCGGCCCTGAGAAATGGAGCAACGGAATTGAGCGGAAGGGAAAGTTTCTTTCCATCGCTTCGGCAGTAATGGAAAACTTAAATTTCTTCCCATCAACCGCTCATTTAGGTATTTCTCTTGTACCGTCGAGTTTAAAATATTAAGAGGAGGATTAAGAGATTTCGCAGGTTGCGTTTTGCATTAACAAAAAAGCAGAAAATTCATTTGCAAAGGCGGCTTAGGCGGAGCCGCAAAAGCACTTTAATTTTTAATTTTGAAAACCCGAAATTCGTCACGCCAAACGCCATTCGCTGGCTGTCTGTCCACAGGCCCTAATTATTTTGTAAATGGGTCCCCAGCGTGCAGCCAATTGGCGAGTGAACAGAGGAGAGAGGATGGACCATCAGTTCATTAAAAAAAGAACAATATTTCTCAAAAAAGCAGCGCCAACAAAATGAGCAACTTTTGCTTCATTTGCCAACCGCCCGAGGATGCCCGGCTGGCTGGCAGCTTTTGCCTGATGAATGACTTAATCACCCAGAAAAGCGCCACACAAATCAACAAGCAAACAGCGCGGCGCGAGGCGACTGCTGAAAACTCCCAGTGACAGAAGTTTAACGAGCGGTGGCCCCCGAGAAGCGGCCGCCCGTCGAATCATCAGCCCGGCCGCCCATCCATCGGCCGACTGACCGCTCAAAATTAATGGAGCAAATCAAACGCGGGTGCCCCACGTTCTCGGCAGTTGCAGTGCGGTCTCCGGCTCGCCGCGTAGGCTGTGTCCTTCCCCAAGTCCTGTTAATAATGAGAAGATTTGTGTGCTGCATACGAAATTAGTCAGCCAGCGGAGCGGGCCGTGTGGACTGTCCGCTTCTTAAAGTTGGCTCATTAATTTTGCACTTTGGCAGAGGTCAAATCAACGGCCCGCGGCGGCGGGTGCAAGGGTGGTTTCGGTTTTTAATTAAAGTCCGGCATAAAACTGCAGAATTATGAACTTCCGGTTTGGCCGGCGGGGCGGCAGGACTGCAGGGCGGCGTCACCAACCAGCGCCCATAAAACGGCAGCGCAGACAGGCAAAAACTGTTGTCTACTTTTCAGCGGCGCACATTTTAATTTGTTTGCTTTTTCTGGGTGTCGTCCTTTTTTATGGGTTTTATGGCCTTGGCACTGGGTAATTTCATGTTTGGCTTTTCATTTTTATGCATCTGAAATTTATGTGCTGTTAACCCTTGATGGAGGGAATGGCAGTAAGTAATTCTGCATTAACAACAGCACAAAAACACGACAGGAATTCGGAGCTCTGTATGACGAATTTTCTATGCCCTGCGTCGAAGGCTACTGATGGGATTTTCTCTGTATAAACAACAATTTGCGGAATTAGCTTGTAATTCCAGTCAGTCCACAGACCCCAAGACCATCCGCCGGGCGAGCTTAGCCTCGGGGTCTCTCAGAAACGAAAGCGCCAATCACGCGTCTCTGGTTGGCCGAGAGTATGAAAAGCAAATGATAAATGAGCCATAAAATATAAATTAAATTATAATAAACCATAAAAAATGCATAATGCCGGCGCAAGTGCATTTCCATTATGATTGGCAATATTTTATTTGCGCCACCAGCTCGTCCTTAATTTTCTCGGATTTTAGGCAACAGAACAAAACAACCGACGCCGCGGAAGTGATCAGAGCCATAAGAATCCTCGGCTTGACGTGGGGCAGCCAAGATGAAGGGAATTTCATGGCGGCTGCCGTTTCAGTTGCCATTCGAAGTCTTCCTCTTCCGCCAGTGCCGCATGCAAATGCTAAATTCGTTTAATTCGCATAAAACGCAATAATAATTTGGCCAAGGCTTTTTGTTGGCCTGCCGGCCGCTGTCCGCCCGGTTTGGGGCAGGTCAAAAGTTGTGCAACGGAAACAGCTGTTTCCGTGGCCCAACCAGCGTTCCTCCTGATCTGCCGGACTGCCTTACAATTTGCTATTCATTTGAATTCGCAGCTCGGCCCTCGCCCCGGCCATAAAATGCAAAAGATTATGAAAAGTGCCGCCGGCGTTGTTGCCACTTCCTGGCCACCACAACCAGCAGCAGAAAATATTTGGCTTATTTCTGCGGCACTGGCAGCCCAGCCGCAAAGGCAATAACAACAGCAAATCCCTCCCCCCAACCGACTTAGGCAACTGCATTGCCGTTTAAAGGGCATTGTGAGTCCTTCCCCGACCAACCGCCCACCCCTCGACTGGTGGGGGATTTCACATCACTTGTCATGCAGCTCAGCGTCTTTGGTTTGATTCCAACCGACTGCCGGCACCACCCAGCCAGCCGGCACTCTCAGAGCAGCCACTGCCAGTCACCGTGACTCGCAACTCCCAAACAGCCGCCAGTTGTCCTTCCAATTTTATTCCTCTTCCACTTCCCTGTGGCACTGCCTGCGGGTCCCTCTCATGCAGGCCGCATAGGCCATGGCATGCGGAATGAAGTGCTGCTCGTAGACTCCGGTGAACAGATGCTCGTAGGGTCCGCTGGCAAAGACGCCTACGTCGTCGCCGCCATGCGTCTCCGAGCGCAGCGGCACTGTTGCCGGATACTGATCGTCCGGCCCAAACTTCACGTGGGTCAGATCCACGCGCTTCGGGCCCCCCGCGCCGGAGTTCACAGTGTGGACATTGTAGCCCATCCCATTGGCATAGCTGAGGATGGCATAGGGCAATTGATCCGCTGCCAGTTGCCGCGAGCTGGTTCCAAAAATAGGGTGCTTGCGCACGGAGTAGCCCGACATGGACATCGTGTGGGAGTGGTCCGAGGTCACCACCAGCAGCGTGTCCGCCGTGGAGGTCAACGAGCGGCCCACCCGCACGGCCTTGTCGAACTCCACGGTCTCGACGATGGCCCGGCGGGCCTTGGTGTCGTGGTGGCCGTGGTCAATGCGCCCGGCCTCCACGAATAGAAAGTAGCCACGGGCCCCGCCCTGGTGCTTGAGGATCCTCAAGGCCGCAGCCACCATCTCCTGCAGGCGCGGCTCCCTGATCTTGTGCTTTATCATCTGGTCGTAGTAGGCCATGTGGTAGTCGGAGAACAGGCCCAGGACATGGCTGGTGCGGTTGGACAGTTGGAACAGCTCGTCGCGGGTCTTGATGTACCTGGACGACTGGGGATGCAGTTGGAGCCACTCGTCAATGAGATTGCGGCCGTCGAGGCGCCGTCCATTCAATCCCTTGGGCAGGAAGTTCTCGCGGCCGCCGCCCATCACCACGTTTAGCTTTCGGCCCACTTCGCTGGAGATCAGCTGGGCGGCTATGTCTGGGCAGATCGTAGGGTCCCCGTTGTCCTTCATCACCTCCTGATCGTTCTCCCACTTGCGGTTGGCTACATGGGCATAGATGGCCGAGGGCGAGGCATGGGTCACCGCCGTGGTGGTGATCAGGCCCGTGGCCATGCCCTGCTGCTGGGCCCAGGCGGCTATCGAGAGTATGTGGTTGGCCGGATCGGCCTGGGCATGGCAATCGTTGACTCGGACTTCCTCGGTGACGCCGGTGGTTCCAAAGTTGCTCTTGATCCCGCACAGGTAGGCGGTGGCGGAGCAGGCCGAGTCGGCCACCTGCATGTTGGCGCAGTAAGTTTTGCTCAGGCCGACGTAGGGGAACTTCTCGAAGGAGAAGGACTTTTCCTCGCCGCCCATGTAGACGCGGCCGGCGGCCAGCGTGGGCAGCGACATGCCATCGCCCACAAAGAGCAGCAGGTTCTTGGCTGTGTTTGTGTTGAAGCGGGACTTGGAGTCCAGCTGTTCGCGAAGGATATCCTGGGCAACTGCCTGCCAGGTTTTGGCCGTGTTGGTGGGGAAAAAAACCCGAAAATTGCCTGCATTTTCACTGCTAATGGGGGACACGAACAGCGGATGCATCAGGTCCTCCGCATCGGGGTTCGAGCGCAGCAAAACTGAAAGCTCTGCTCGGTTAGGAAACGTTTAATTAATTGGACGAGTCGCCGCCTTCTTACCTCTGGCGTTCAGCGAGCCCAAGACGGAGGCGCCCAGCAGCACAAATCCCAGCAGCATTGCTTGGTTGAATGATCAGGGAGAAGTTCTTGATTCCCAGATTACAGCATAAGGTATGGAGGATTATGTAAGCCAAGATGGTTATGAGAGCGATTGTCTAACAAGTCACGGCCGCTGGAGTGTTGGCAGTGAAATTTGACTCAGCACTGATTCGCCGCAGTCGACGGTCAGCTGTGGGTTTGGGTGTAGTTTATTTTGCTGTTATGCCGTCGCCTGCCTTCGGTTCATCCTATTACCAGTACTTAGATAAGTTAAAGGGATATCCAAGGATACCAGGGCTCGCTGGGCTCGGCTGCTAGATATTTCTATTTATTTATGAGCTGAGTGAGCTTTCCACTGGCCTAGTTGCTGGCTGGGTCGTTACTGAATCGCCGCTTAAAGTTGCCTTAATGTAGCCCAAATGTGATTATAAGTATCGAATTACGAGTCGACGTGAAATTCGTATTTATGAAAATTACATAATCAGCCGTTGATGTAAGTTATTTGGCCTTTCTCTCGGGTTGATTGAATTTCAGTAACTGCCCGCAAATTATTTCCAGCCCAGCAAAACTCTGTGTGCGGGCTTTTCCAATTTTCCACTTGCCAGTTTTCGGGCATCCCTCCGAGGGGCAATTGCGCAACACAAACACACACAACTCCAAGTTAGTGAAATTACATTTTCCACAGTAATGCAAATAAAATAGTCGTAATAAAATAAAGAAAAATACCCTCCGCCACCCCCCGAAAAAATATGCAAATGTGCCGCGTGCAGCGCAGCAGATAAAACCGAGAGACACATGTGTTTTTGTCCTGGGGAAGCCCGGCGAGCAAAGTTTATTACACCAGAAGAGCAGGGGGCCGGGGGAGGATCTCTATAAAATGCAGCAGATGTTGCCGACACGGCCAAGAGTCACAATAAATTTTTGTATTAGTTGCAAGTTGCAAATGCAGTTGACAGAATGCCAGCCCGCCAGCCAAGGCAATCCTACGAGTTGTGGGTATAAACAGGAAAACTGGGGGAATCGTCGAAGCTTTAAGTTCATCAGGAAATTGGTCGAAAGTAATTTCTTGAATTCCGAGGGAAGGTGGCTGGTCAGGTTGCCCTAGAGCGGCCCTCCCTCCTCGAAATTAATTAGTTGTTTACTCAATTTGTTTACCCGGCGCTCGGAACAATAAAAGGGAAATTCCCTGGGGCGTGCCAAGCTCGCGGAAAATGTTTTCCAAACTTTACAAGTCATTGGATGGAAAAACCAACAAGTTAACTACAAAAAAATTCCGCCCACAATTGAGAAATGTGTAATTACCCAAAAACAGGGCGATGGGAATTCGAACAACTGTTGGCCAGCAATCGAGACTCCACGAGTGTCCTGAAGGGCGGTGATTAGACGAGGGATTCAAATAAATAAACCAGAAAATGTACTCGCCCTCAGGTTTGGGGATGAAGGCAAAGGAAACCCGCATAATTTTTAAACACCTTGGAAAAGAAATCAAAGCAGAAACTCCCCTCAAATTGCCGAAGAGAAATTTAAAGTCAAACTTGAAGCAGAAAATTCAAGTTCGGATGCCTGCAGCTCTGGGAAATGTGAGCTCCGATTAGAAGCGTTCAAAAATAATTAAACTAACAAGAAATATAATAATCTACTTCTAGATTTCATAGAGTTATGAAGATTTTGGTTCTGGCTGATTGGCTCCACCAATTTCTGTTTTACCTAAGAGTTTGTGGAGTTCTTAAGGGAAATTCAGATTAAGTGCGACGCTGGGTTCTGTTCAGTTTGCTGTGCGAATGAAAGTCCTAGTGTTCTTGCTGTTTCCTCTAATCCACAATGGTTACCTGGCCGACGATTCCGTTAGTGTTCCCCTGGACACCGTCCTCAACGTGCTCATGAGAGTTTGGGGAATCAACGACAACTATGTACCAACGGCTGACGAAGATTTGTCCAAGATCAGAGCCCGCACAGCCAATAAAACGGTCAGATTCCTGCCTATCGAACCCGAGACCTCTCGGGCACCCAAACCTGGCAGACCTTCCAGGCCTGCCAAAACCACCAAGCCTACCGAACCTGACGAGCACTCCGAGTCCAGCAGACCCAGCAGACCCGCCAGACCCACCAGGCCTAGAAGACCAACCAGACCAACCAGACCCACCAAGCCTACCGACCCTGACGAGCACCCCGAGTCCACTAGACCCAGCAGACCCGTCAGACCCACCCGACCCCGGCCAACCCGGACCAAGCCTCATCCCACCAGGACGACTGAGGCCGAGGTTGGGCCGCCTTCCACGCCCAAGTCCGGCTCGCAGGGCGGCTTTTGGGTGCCCGGTGGCCAGTGGATACCAACGGACCAGCTGAAGCCTGGCCAAGTGGTTGCTGCCTACCCGGGACGCCCGAATTTCTATTGGCACCCGAGTGGCTACTGGGTTCCCATACTGCCCAACGGGGTGATTGGACGCCCCATAAGCCCTGGAACTGGGTTCCAACCTCCGATTGGCAGTGGGCACCCGAATTACCCAGGCCCTGGTGGAGTACCTGCGAATCCTCCAGGTGCTCCAAATACGTGGGCTCCCCCCGGTGCTAGGTGGGACCCAGTGCCTGGCAGGTCCGGTGGTCTGGTCAAATCTGGCGCTTCGGATCGGCCGAAACCTGGCTTTGGAGTCTTGAAGGCTGCTAAACCAAGGAGCTTTATTGGTCCTCCTCCAGCCGGGAGTCGTGGTAGTAAGTCAGCTAACCAGCCTCCTGGCGGATTTGCTGCTCCATTTTCTGGTTTTGGATTTTGGCCATTCGGGGGATTCGGTGCTCCTGGCGGTTTTGCTGCTGCTGGCGGCTTTGGTGCTGCTGGCGGCTTTGGTGCTCCTGGCGGCTTCGGAATTCTGCCCGTCGCTGTTCCTTTAGTTTTCATGCCGGTCCCATTCCCAGTTAGTGGAGGCAAACATCCTGGCGGCTATCAAGCACTTGACCGAGGCGACTAGTAAAATTCTCAAGAAGAAAAACAGAAAAGGCGCCTGGCAGTGGAAACGACTTAAATCCCCGAGTGAATTAAAGTAGATGAATGAAGAGGCAAGACAATGGCAGCCATGGCCGTCTCATAGGACACATTCTAATAAAAAGGATACATATAGTTGGGTCATTTTGTGTTGCCGTTTCTGCACTTTTTTCGACCGTCACATTGTGTGTTCAACATTGCCATTTCGGGCTCTGATGCCTTGCGAACCCGCCAATCCCCAAAACACTTTAGGTTGCCTGGCAAATCTCCTTTGCCCCTCTCCCGGCCCCTCTATCGCTTGTTTCTTTTAGGCGGTGGCTTTTTTCCAGCAGTTTCGAGCTGAGTTATAAATGCCGCACTACTTGAATGAATCTCCTGGGCGTAATAGTTTTCAAATGCCTTTTATCTATGCTATCTGTGGGCCGGAGAACCCAGCGTCCCTGAGGCATCTCCGTGCGTCTTTCCAAGTGGCCTGCCTCTGTGTGTGTGCCACACACAAGTGGGCTGGCTGGCTTGGCTACGTCCTTCTGAATTGAGCAGCCTACCAGGGCATTGGTCTCTATCTCTGCGGCCATGTGGTGAATTTATGACTTGAATAATCTCTTGCCCTCACTCCAGATCGCCGCCGACTGGGCGGGCTTTTCTCTATAAACAAATTGTCGCTTAGTGGTTAAATAAAACAGCACGCGTTCGGCATTAACACTTTGGGCGACGGAGAGTTTGGGGCCGTAAAAGTTTTATAGGTCAGTGCGTCGGCCGTTTGCGGGCGGGAAATTTAAATTTCATATCCTCAAAAAACGCCGAGCAATCCATCATCGTCGGGCCTGAAAGTGGCAGCCGCGTGCTCTCCACGTAATCGGTAATGAGGCCTTGGCGCCGATTAAATTACAAGGATTTAGCCGAGGATTTGTTTCAGTACAACCAACTGAAACGAAAGCCGCTTTGTGTCCTTGCCAAGCACGTCAATCAGCCCAGAGATTAATGACCAGATTGAAGGACTTTCGAATGTGTCGCCTGCGCCGTCAGAGGTCGAAGGTAAGTCGCCTGGGAGCCCAATTTGTCTGCTTGGCCGGGTCCCCCGGCATTTTTTTGCCATAAATAAAGGACTTACGTGTCGAGTTGGCCTGTATTAGCAATTATAATGCACTCACCAGCCGTGCGGGGACTGCGCGAAACATATTAAATGCTAATTCGAACCACGCCCCCCCGCCCAACTAAATCGGAGCGCAGCATCTGGATTCGGAGATAAATGTGTGGTGGCTTCTTTTTTAGGGACTCTGGGTCGGCCACGGCCACACTACATGACATTTACAAGTTATTATTATGCAAAGGACACAGCGCTTGTCTCGCTGGTGTTGCAAAATCTGCTGCGGTGTTGGCAAATTTGCATTTATTCATAGCAAAAATAAAGCGTCCCCCTCAGTTCGGGATTGCCGGTCTGGGGAGGTGCCAAAAGGAAGGCCAACAAAAAGTTAATCTGCCCACGAAAATAGCCCAGCGACATGGCGCGAATGCCATTCAGGCTTTTTAAAAATGTACACAGCCCTCGCTGCCTCGCTGTGTGTGGGTATATAAATTCTATAAATTGTAGATATATTTATAGACAGGTGAGATTCGTTCAGAGAGAGAGAGTTGAAAGTCCACAGCGTGAATCTCCGCCTTGGAGAGGATGAGCGTCTAAGCGGCTGAGCGACTGAGCGGCTGAGCGACTGAGCGATTCTTTGGCGGGTTGTGGCCCTATATTTATAGACAGGTGAGACTCTTTCAGAGCGAGAGAGAGAGACAGAGAGAGAGAGAATTGAAAGTCCACAGCGTAAATCTCCGTCTTGGAGAGGCTGACGACTGAGCGGCTGACGACTGAGCGACTGAGCGATTCTTTGGCGGGTTGTGGCGTCCACTTGGCGTGGACTTCACTGTGTTTCCATGGACACTAGAACATCACTCGTGAAATAAATGCAAAGTCGGCGCAAAAAAAAAACACACGGACACACGTGTGCCGGAAAAGCGGCTTAAGCGAGGGGGCGGGTTGGCCGAATTGGGCCAGAATGCACGGCGGCTGTCAATTGCTGGCTGTGCATTTGTGCAGGGGAATTTATAATTTATTTTTGGGAGGCCTGTCAGCAGCCACAAAAGGGCCACAAATTCTATTTGCCTAGCGAATTTCATGCCGGAATTAGAGAAATGACCGTGCCATCGGTAATGAGTCAATGGGAATTGGCCGGGAGTGGGCCGCGCGGCCTAAGTAACCTCCCTTATTAAATTGAACTGAATTAAAAATTCCCTACAGCTCCGCTCCACACATGCCGAAAAAGATTAAAACCAACGCGCCCCAAGCTTGTGTGTGCGGCAAATGAAATAACTTGAAAGTACACCAAAAAAATGGGAGGGTAAAAAATCAAAATGCTGTAAAATTTCCCCCGAGGCTTTGCCGTTGTCGTCGCGCGTGCGGAAGTGCGGCCAGGCCAGGACTCCTTACCCACCTCCTCCTTGTAATGTCACCTGCCTGTCACCGACTGCGGTCGCCCGAAAAATATGCATATGTTGCCGCCTTGTAGACACAATAAAACAAACAAGCCTAAGTCGACACCTCCGCGGCGGGTCCTGCCCGCGTGAAAAGCAAACAACAGGGCGAGAGAGCTTAGAAGCCAACTAATCGGCTGGGGTGGCCGGGCGGCCTGCTGGGCGGCTGTCCGCTTGGTTTCCGATGCGTGGAGACCTCAGCGGGGGGCCGAGGTGTCTATGGTTCCCTTAATTTGGTGTAGTTTGGGGCGCGGCATCTTCCAGGAGTCGGGTAATTTGCTGGGGTTTTTCTTTTTCCATTAGCACTTTAATATTTAATGAGCGCTGTTTATCGCACATAATTGAATTGAGTTGCTTTTATTTTTCGCCCCCCGTTGGCCTCGGCGCCGGCCGCCTTTCTTCTTTTTTTTCCACTCATTATGTTATTATCCTTTGTTTGGTAATATCCGTATATTTTTGCGGGCGCGCCAGTTTATTGTTTCTGATATTTCATTTTATTTCCCGAGGATGAATGAAATATGAAAACTGCCTTTAAATTTGCTTCGCTTAATGGACCAAAAGGGCGGTGGCGGTGGCCGCGCTTTCTTCAATGGCATAACTCACAATCAGAAAAGCCCGTGGCCAGATGGAAATGGAAACGGCTAAGCGCATAAATCAGGCAGCTCACCCTGCCCCACATGTGGAACCCACACCCTGCCCCTCTGAGAGACCGACAAAAAACCTGTGATAATGGGCAGCACGAAACTTGATTTTCTTTATAGGCGGCCGCCGGGATCCTTGTGTGGGTTCTGGGCCGTAAATAAGAGTTACGCTCTTGCGCCTTTTGAATTTTCGTTAGCCTACGAAAATTTAATTAATGTATTTCCTTCGTGTTTTCGCATATTCATGTTTCAAAATGCCCCGCGTCCTACGCGTGTGTGTGCGTTGGGTTATTCCACACGTTTTGCTCATTAGCTGGCGGAAAAGGACTAGAAGTGAATTTCTTATATAAACGTCGCTAAAGGACCCTCTAATAGAGCCAATGGAAGGCGGCCCGGTGGGCTGGCTGTTTGCCTGCCTCGTCCTGCAGCTGAAGTGCAAGGCAAATGCAAGAAACACTCGACTCGCTGTGTCGGTTTTGATGAAAAGCAAACATGTCAAGGATGCGAAAGCACTTGACCTTGGAGGCCCCTTCAGCTATCCCGCACGGAGGCCGCTTTAATTGCCTGGGCGGGCAGGTGATTCCCACGCGGGCCTCATAAATTAAACAGCAAATTCCCTCGGTTATTTATAACCCCAGCCAGGCGTTGAAGGAGCAGGACGGGGCCCCCGAACGAGTTGCAAATGTGCCGAAAGAACAACAAACAACCACGGAAAAGGCCACCAAAAAAGGCGGCGGTTGGGTCGGTTGGGATCGGGCAATAATTCAAATTTATATATATGAATGCGGCCATCAAAAGGGTAGAGAAAAAGAAGGCAGAAAAGCCGGCCAATAGAGTTTTTAACTTTTGTCTTTAAGCATAATTTGGCGGGGGAAGAAGAAATGGAAACGCATAAATTTTCATGGCTCTTTAACCGCCCGGCAGCGGCGAAAGGACCCGTCCAGCGTCGCATATTTATGGGAAATTCAATATGAAAATGTTGACCCAACTCAAATAGCTGAAAAGGACGAAGCCACGGCCAGTCCAGGATGCCGGGTAAGTACGATTAATGTAAACAAAATGAATGTAAAACGTTGCCCGGCAATTGCAGGCCGCATCGACCGAAGGCACCGAGCAAAACGGACAAGGACTCTCCTCTCCTTTAAGTAATAAGGCAAAAGGCTTTGGGTTACACGGCAGCCGAGACTCCTCCGTGATTGATGTTAAACTGACATTGATTGTCCTGCTCCTCGCCGCTTGCTTCGGCTGGCGGCAGGTGTCCAATGTGTCATCACCTCGTGCTGCGTGGCAGCTTCGATGACTGTTGACAGACTGACAGAATGTCCTTGTATTACGCTGCGAATTGACATATTTGAAAGCAATATGAAGACCAAGCCGGCAAATTGCTATGGAAGAGAATCGGGTTCCCTAAGGAACGGAAAAAGTTCCTTTTATAATTTGTGGGCGACTTTTGCAGATTCCTGGGATTCTGTTTATGGTTATTCCTGTCGCCGCCCCACGTGACAATGGCGATGCGTGACCAATCCTGTCCCTCAAGTTATTGACCCAATGGCAACTTCCTGAGGTCCTTTTGCCAAATCGAAAAGGAAGCCATTTTGAATGCTTAGCATTTTTGAGCCATTTGCATAAATTTGTAGTTGGCAAGTTTCGAGTTGGCTTTCCCCGCCCCTCACCCGACAGTAGGGTTGTCACCGGAATGTTTTTATCGGAAGGAAAACTGTCGAGATTGTGGAGTTTTTTATGCGTCAATTTCGATTTATCTGATTTGCTGCTCCCGCTGCCAATTGCAGTTGACAGCAGAATCCCCAGGACGAAATGGCGCCCCACTTTCCCTACCGAGCGGGCCAATTAATGAAGGACGACTCTCCCCGCGCCCCCATCACGCTGGCTTTTTAATGAAATTACGGAACTCCCATTGTTTGCCAGCTGACAGTTCAATTTATGAATCGCAAGCTGGCGAATGGACGGACGGATCGTCGCCCCTCAAAGGCATTTTCCAGCATGCTGACTTTTGGGTTTTTCCTTATTTGCCCAACGGAGCGGAGACTGCGACTGCATCGAGGAATTTGCGTGGGCGCACCTGTGGGACGGCCCATAAATAAGCTGACCCATTGCAATTATGCGCTTGAATTGGCCGGAGCCCTCGGCGGGCTGGTGTGAAAATTGCATATTGGCATAAATTAATCAGCGGCAGCCGCAGCTGCCGTGCAACTGCCACGGCCGCCGGGCATTTGTGCCCCCGGGCAGGGGAAGCTGTTGAAATTAATGCAAATTATTGGAAGAAAATATGCCAGCATTAATTCGATTGACTGACAATTTCCCAGCCGATCTCTGCCCTTAAATATAAACAAATTTAGCGCTTGGTTTTCTTTTCAGCAAAGTTTTGTTCGCCCAGAGAAAAAATGTTGCCTTTGATATGGAAAATTTCAATTGTCTGCTGGTTGACCAGACTTCCCTTCTCGTCCTTGTTGCTTTGTGCCACTTGCGGGTTCGGTTTAATTGATTTGCTTTAAAGCTTAGCAAAGTAAGTGGCAGTGGGCGGAGGCAAAGGAAAAAACTTGACTCGATGCCGGCAAAACTTTTGCCAGCTGCTCAAAAGAAAACTGCAGACAATTAAGCCAACCAGGCTACGAGAACACCACCAGGGCCACCCAGGGACGCCGGCGGGGAAGACACACAACTGCAGTCATTACTTCAAATCTGCGTGTTGGCGCCGCAACCAACCGCCAGCCAGCCAGCCTGCCGCTTTCAGCAGCTGCAACATGCGGCAGCTGTGGCGTGAAAGTGAAATACTTTCACCAAGGACTTTTATTGTTGCGGTCTGGCTAAGTGCGCTGGCTGGCATTGCCTCGCTGTTTGTGCAATAGATTGCACAAATCACGGCCGAGCCAGCCAAAGACAGGCCGGCCAGCGGGCGAAAGGAAAGTGAAAGGAATTGTGTCAAGTATTTTGGTTGCATTTTGATTTTGATTTGCCGGTTGTTTATTCTTCCCTTTTCGGAAATTCCTTGAAGGCTGCCTATTCTTTCGAGAGGACAATGAATGCCAGCTGAAAATACAAACAACTGAAAATCAGCGTTAATTTGCCACTGAGCCCCAGGGTCATCAATAATTGAGGGGCATTGTGTGCAACTGGAAGTAATGGCACTTAAACCCCATCGCATTATGAAAACCAACCAAAAAAATGGCTTTATAAATCCACAATGCATATGCGAAAAAACCAACTCGCGGCCCATTAACATGTATCCTTTTTAATGAGCCCGAGGACACGCGGCGACTGTTGCGGTTTCCAGGAACACTTTGGTCGGAGCTATTCGAATACTAGAAGTCTGGGAATCTTTAATAGGTCTGAAGAAATGAAAGATTTGAAGAAAGCATTAAGAATTCGGGTGGATTCAGAAGGGACTTCAAGTTGGCGATTTGGGATCTTATATAAATAGTTTTCGAGGCTTTAAAATATAGAGAGTTAGACTGTAAAAAACCTCATTAAATAATTATTTGAATATTTCATTATCTACTCCCTATCATTGAGTCATGAATTTAAGAAACCAAAGCCTTCATATTCTCTCCTACTTTTGCTAGAAAAAGAGTATTTTCCAGTCGATCTAAAGCAGTCTTCGTTTCGTAGTCAAAAAATTAACAAACAACAGCAATGAATTGAATTTTTTTAAGTGGTATGAGAAATTAATTTGCAAATGCAACCAAATTGAATGACCGCAAATGAAACGAACACACAATGGCTAAAAATTTGCAGTGGTTGGCGTTAAAAGCCTTCAAGCCTTTAACGAGGACAGCACCGCGGACATAATAAACAGAAAAGAGATTCCACGGAATTCGGAGAACTCTCCGGAACCAAAGAATGGAGGATCTTAAGAGAGTTTACAGTTCCCACCGAGAATCTATTGATTTCCCTTAAAGAAGAACTGGATTTCTTCTTCCTCAAGAAGATTAAAGAATCTGAAAAGAATTAAGAGTTCCCATTGGGAAACCATTGATTTCCCTTGGAGAAGAACTGGATTTCTTCTTCCTGGTAACCAATTGCATTTGGGTAACAAGTCTGGTGGATAATGGGGCTGTGATTTATTGTGTGGTTGTGGCGGTGGTTGGAAAGTTGGTGGCTCTATTAAAAGTTTTTTTGCTTTCTTTCACTCGGCATTGCAGCTGGCACGAAATCTGATTAACTTTGAAAAACTGCAGCCACTTTGACTTGACTGAACTATGAAAATTGCTGCTGCCACGCCCACCCACTCAGCCACACACACGCGAACACCCACCCCGCCCACTTGTGCCACTTGAAACTTGCCCGCCTTTCGGTTATCCCTATAATTTCAGCTGGCAAGGCGTTGGGGCTGCGGGTGTCACTCACTTCTTTTGAGTCCTTGGGAGATGCCCAATTTTAATCTCACTTTACGGGGAGCCGAAAAACTGGCACACTTTGCATAAATTTCAAGTGAGGCATTGCACTTTGGCTGACACATTTTGTGTTTCTTTTTCTTTGGGCCCCTCTAAAAAACTTTGTTGTCCTTTCGTCGGCCGAAAGTTTTGCTTGTGTGGGTCGCGCAACAATTTACCGTTAAAAGCTCAACATTGTAACACTGGTTTTTCACTTTTCACTAAGTACCGGGTTTGTATTACACACACAAGCGTACGAAACAGGACGAAAAAAGGACCCCTCCTCGCTCTCCGCTTTGTCTTTGGGGGCGAAAGCCACAGTGCGTCTGGCTGTCGCTTTGTCTTGCTGGTAGCAATTTGAAAAGTGCGCGCTACTTTCCTGCTCATCGTCGCCGCCATTGTTCTGGTGTCCCGACCGCCATCTTTTCTTGTTCTGCTGCTTCTTGCCGGGCGCGCTGTGTGTGCATTTGCCGCGTGCGAAGTTTGTCACTCAGAGGGCGAGTCTGTGAAATTGTAACGGCAACGACAATCCCAACACTTTGTCAGTCCTTCCGTCCTTGGATGCGTCCCCTGCCGCCCCACGGCTGCTTGGCTCACGTCCATCAGCCATGAAATCCACTATCCTGCGCCAGGCCCCAGGCCCACTCACACACGGGCCAGAGGTCCTGCCAGGTGAGAAGAGACCGAAAGGGAGGAAAGACGCAAGGATCCGGGTGTCGCCTTGGCGAGCCTGTGTCAACAGAAGTTTTGCATTTCCGACGTGTTTTTTCCCTCTCGATTCGCTTGGGGTTCTTGCCGTTCCGTTTGTCAGCCAGCATGTCCTTTAAGTAGTTAAATGAGTTTTCATAGTTGTGCCCCATTTGCCTGAATCCTTCCGAGCAGCCTTTGTCTTGCTTTCCTTCGCCCCGCTCCTTGTGTTTGTAAATTAATTTTTTTCGGGTTGGTTTATAAACTTTCCGCTGGGAGTCGCTGGTTTTTTGCACTTTTTGTTTGGCCAGCTTAGATGAGAATTTAAGAGTCGCTGCATCGCCCAGTTGACGTGGCAAAATCAACAATTGCGGGTTAAAACGAATAAACAAAATCGGAAGGGAAGTCGTTGGCGAAACTAGCAGGGCAGTTGGCGGTCTTCGGTCAGTTTGAAACTAAGCTCCTTTGACAGCTGCCGAGGAGTTGTTTTTCTCGCTATTAGCCTTCTTTATTAAGGAGAAAAGCAAGCCAGGGAAATACAGATAAACGGGATGAAGGAATCCGGAACTTTAACCCACTTTCTCTTAAACTGCCTTTCTCCCTGACGACTTCATAAAATCTATAAATTTTGTTCTTTCCGCCTAATCACTTGGCAAATTTCTTAGAGGAATTCACAACTCCCGGGGACTTGGTCAACCCTTTTCGGATTAACAGATCAGGGCGCCAAATGGCCCCAGAATTGTCTTGCCTGCTGTCGTCCTGTGCTCGCCATTTCAATAAATCCCATCAAGGGACAAAGAGGGAAAAATCCTTCCTTTCGTTTTCGTTTTGGTGTTTTTTTCGGACGACCTAATTAATGAGGCGGCATAAACAGCTAAGGCTGGAAAAAAATGTATTTATTTAAGCCGGCAAAATTTTAAGAGCTCCACAAACAAGAGCATAAAAGTTAATGCGATTTCTTATTGCCAATGGAAACCCATTAAAAAGGGAAAAGCAAAGGAAAACTCGAGTATTTTTGACACTGGCCCTCGTCCGGCGCTCGAGGGCCGGCAAATCGAACCCCAAACTAATCATTATTGAAAACGTGTGGAAAACTTTTGGGACGCCCCCACGGGCCTGCCCAGGACAATGGCCCGCAATCAAAACGGACCCCAGACCGCGCCCAACTCCTTGCCACGACCTGACAAAAGTCACTCTCCCAAAGTTATAACAAAATGGCCTTGGTCAAATTGTTTTACAAGCCAATTGTGTTGTTTGGCCCTTTTCGGCCCGTTGTCCTGCCGGGGCCTTTGTCCCTTTCGCTG